>CAUYQG010216134.1:0-159048 GCA_963574415.1 Tarsius wallacei | reverse complement strand
CTAGAGTCCATAATACTGAGTGACCTCTCACAAAAACAAAAAACTAAGTATCACATGTTCTCACTCATATAGTAGACCTTGATCATCCAACGTATTACCACAAGAAAATGTCTGACTGTGGTGGGAAACTGGGGGTGGGGGGAGGGTGAGGGGGATGGGATTAATGGTGGTGGGTATCTATCTGAGGATGGGGAGACACCTCTTATCAACAAAGGTACCTGAACGAAATATTTTTGTATGCCTAACCCCTAACTGTACCCCACAATAACATAATAAAATAAAAATAAAAAAAAAAAAGTTGCTTCAGAAGATGTTATTTCATTATTTTTGATAAAATTGTCCCCTTCTCCTCCTTGTCATTCTCCTTCCCCTTCCTCCCCCTCCTCCTCCTTTTCTTCCTCTTCCTCATCTTCTTCCTGTTCTCACTTTGTTGGCCTGGCTGGAGTGGAGAGGCACAATCACAGCTCACCACAGCCTCAAATTCTTGGGTTCAGGTAATCCTTCCACTTCAGCTTCCCGAGTAGCTGGGAATGCAAGTGTGTGCCACCATGCCTGACTGATTTTATTTTTATTTTTGTAGAGACAAGGTCTTGCTATGTTGCCCAGGCTGGTCTCAAACTCCTGGGCTTGATCTTCTTGCTTCAGTCTCCCAAAGGGCTGAGGTTATAGGCATAAGCCACCATGCCTGGCCTAAAAAAATTATAGCTTAAGTTTATAAAAAGTTGACTTTTTTTGGTGTATCATCTCATGTACTCTCAAGAACCACTCAACAACTGGGTGTATTATTTTTATTAAAATACTGAAGATGTATTTTAATGCACTTGTGAACTTGAAAAACATTGCTAGCAAATAAGAGAGCATATTTCTAATGAAAGAGAATGCTGTTAACCTGCATGCATCTAAGAATTCTGTTGTAGTGTCTTCCCTAATCAAAGTAAAATAATACATCTCACAATACATGTGTGTGTTTTTACCAAATTATTTTTTATTGATTGCCGTTTGTACTTCAAGGGCAAGAGCTTCAGGAATCATTGGAATTATTGGTAATATTGGAGCAGCTCTGTCTCCCGTACTGATGATCCTGAAGATATATTCTGCACCTCTTCCCTGGATCATCTATGGAGTCTTCCCCATCCTTGGTGGCCTTGTTGTCCTCCTCCTTCCTGAAACCAGGAATCAGCCTTTGCCTGATACCATCCAGGATGTGGAAAAAGAGTAAGTAAATTGTCTAGCTGTGTTTAGAATATTTGTTTGCTGTAGGTCTGGGAAGAGGAAGGCAAAACAACATTAAGGTGGCCACCTTCTAGGTAGGCTTAGACTTAGGCTATTTCCATGTGGTCAATGTCATTGGTTTAGGCATAGCCTCATCTGTTTCCACAGTGACCT
Source organism: Tarsius wallacei (assembly GCA_963574415.1). Lineage (NCBI taxonomy): Eukaryota > Metazoa > Chordata > Mammalia > Primates > Tarsiidae > Tarsius > Tarsius wallacei. Next base: position 157,662 of record CAUYQG010216134.1, on the reverse strand, counting down.
CAGATATACCCTGAGGCTATCTAGATCACATAGACCAGCTGTCCCAAGTCTGTATCAGTAGATTTAGTGGTAAATGGGTCAAAATTAGATTTTCCTTGTCCTCCCTGCCCTTGTATGACATACACACCCCTAAAGGTTTTTCACAAGCATGCACAAATACACTGGTAAACCTAATTCTCCAGATCCTGGTAACCCACAGATCAGTGAGTGTTGGTTCACTATCTGGGGTTGCCAGTTTCTTTAGGCCTGAGGACTGCCCTGGTCATTGAAGAAACTTGAGGACAAGACTGCAGATGTTCCCAATGTGACAGTTTATCTGAGAGAAGGAGTCTGGTTGTGTTGTCTGTGAGTTTTCAAACCATATGGTTTTCATTAGGAATGAAAATGTTGATAAAAGAAAAAAATGGAAAGAAAAGTGAATTTCAATGATAAGGAGTTGGAGACTCCTTTAAAACTTTTGTGTACTTCCATTTTCTTTTTCCAAAGATCTCTTTGATCTAAGGGTGAGAGTTGAATCTGTCAAAGCTGCCATCTCAGAGTCTTCCTGAAAGCTTGATAGTTTCTTCACAAGAGTTACTCAAATATCTGGGCAGGGGTGACGGTTTTTGTCAAAACTAGTGGGTGAATAATTTACTTGTTTTAAAGAATGCAGGAGAGGTTTGCTTTCTCTGTGCCCTTTTGTGTGTTTGATTTGTTTGTGGTTTTCATTGTATTTGTCCCAGGACAAAAAGCTCAAGAAAAGAAAAGCAGGAAGATGCCTTGATCAAAGTAACACAGTTTTAAGGAATTCCAAGAACTGACCACTGATCAAAAAGTAAGTTTTAAAAAAATTGAGATCAATTCTAGATAGTAGCACAACTTGGAAAATAAATAAAGATGTAAAAATAAGCCCTGCTTACAATTGTGGTACTTAACTGCAATAGATAAAGCATCTATGATTAATTGTAATACAATTTTGAATAAAATTATAATCAGTTTAAAATAATCATGACAGGTTATTTGTATAATTGTAGTATCTAGCTTGTTTCTAGATAGAAAGATGAATGGGCCTAAAAACACTGAATCGTCTCTAATTAATTGGCATAGTAATAGAGCAATTAAGAGAATGAATTACAATGAATAATTTTACACTTTTGAAACAACTTCAAATATTGTTCCAAATTTATCTAGAAATTAATAACTGACAAGATGATTTAGAAAAATGAGGTTCATGGAGTAACACTGCAGCAGGGTGGTATAAGCTGAAATAATCAAAACAGTAGTAAAGACACATTTACAACTAAAAAGTACATAAAGAGACAGTAGCATGTAGAACATGTAAAATATGATAAACTGGATATCATAAATTGTGGTCCAAATTAAGGATTATGTATAAATAGCATTAAATAACTAGAAATAATGACTAATAATATGAGTTCATACACCAAACTTGAAAAAAATTTTTCACATGGCTAAAAAGTTAGATGGAATAATTAAATATTATTCAATAGAAAATGTGCCTACAAAATCTTGGGGTTTTGAATAGTAAGGCAAGTGCAAGAAATTGTAAGATAGGTAGATTTGACTAAGTACTCATTTAAAGCTTCCTGCGTGCAGAATTCTATAAACTTATGGAAGAAATCTTGAAAAATATTTACCCAAAAGATAAAAGTTGCTAACTTTTGATAGTGACTCTTTGAGTAACTTTTGCTTTCTTTCCGTATGTTTTTGTGTTTAAAGTGAAAAAGAACAATACAACGTCTTCAAGTATTATAAAATAATGTCAAAAATGAAGTGCATGGACAAATTAACAATTTTCAAAATGCTGATATATTTATGATGTACAACTCTAACTAGTAAAAGAATATACAATGCAAAAGACAAGGGTATATAAAAGTCTCCTCACCCCCCCCCCCAAATAAAACCAATTACATGACTAATGAAAAACTTCATCACTCCACTGGAAATTAAAGACATACAAACTAAATAAAATAGAAGCCTTTATTTTCCTAAAGATCGAAGATTTCCTTATTTCTCTTCTTTCTTTTTTTATAGGCAGAGTCCCTCTTGGTCACTCAGGTTGGTGTGCACTGGGAGCGATCGTCAGTCACAGCAAACTGCAGCCTCAAACTCCTGGGCTCAAGGGATTCTTCCTCTTCATTCTCTGGAGTAGCTATTACTACAGAGGCAGGCCACCATGCTAGGCTTTTTTTTCTTTTTTCTTTTGCAGTGAGTGGGGGAATCTCACCATATTCCCCAGGCTGGTCTTTAACTCTTAGGCTCAAGCAACCCTTCTAAGTCGGCTTCTCAGAGTTCTGGAATTACAAGTGTGAGCCACCATACTCATCCCAAATATTTCTCAATGCACTAACTCTAAAGATTGATGAGAGGGCAGTGAAATGGAAACTTATTAAGTAATGGTGGAATTATAAAACAATGCATTCTGTGGAGTGCTTAAAATACATACTGACAGCATTATCAAGACTTTTAAAAATCATTAATTCAGCAACCATTAATCCTGCATGAGGACTGAATACAAAAACAAACACAGGACAAAAACATATGTAGCAGGTCCCTGTATACATGTGGGACATCACATTTTTATGTTTTTTAGGCAACAGAATTTTATTTTAAAATCTTTATTCCCACTAAGTTGCTGGAAAATTGCAAGTGAGTTGGTTTGGGAGATTATTTCCACAAGTCTTCCATGCCAGAGCTACCTAGATCCCAGGGTTATATGCAGTGGCAGGGAATGAGGTGGTTACAAGATAGAATGCAATTGGTCATCAGTTACCTGCTCAGAGATTACCAGGTTACTTATCTAGGATTCAGGTCTGTCCACTCAGCTCCCTTTGCACCACATTCTCAGGGCTTCTCTGCTTCCATGAGACCTACTAATCGTCAGGGCTGGGTTCTTGCTCTCTAAGGACACACAGACATTTCTCCATCCTCACATTTCCCAAATATCCAACTTTTCTAGACAAACTTTTATCTTGTCAGTGCTTCCACAGACCCTCTAGTTGTCCTCTGGACTTCAGCTTTTCAAACAAAGTCAAACAGTTTTTCCGATTTCTTTTGCTTTTCACCTGCAAAATATCTTCCAATGGATCACAACACACAGAAATGGCATCCTGCAGGAATACGGGAATGAGACAAGGGAGAATTGCAGGGAATCATCCACAATAAATAGTATTCACTTATCCAGTTTAATTAAATGGTTCATGTTTCATCACGAAAACCAAGTGGCATTTTTTTTGTGTGCATCATCACAAGGGATAGCGGCCAATGTTTCATGACAGAGTATGTCCTACAGGTTCTCATGGGCCTTTGATGTTACAGCTCAGCAGTTGTGACCCATCAGATGATCAGTGGTGCATGGAGTAAATAGAATGAGGTATACTTTTGGTGGAGAGACATAGTGAGCACAAGAATAAAAAAAATCTAGTGTGGTGAGTAAACTGGACCAGTTTCCTTTCAGTGTGACACAGAGCAGGAGCAGCATCCCTAAAGAAACTAGTTAATTTTGAAATGGTCATGATTTTGCAGTAAGATGATTAGTGAACAAGTTTCATTTACTCTGTATTATTTATCAAAAGGATTTTTATAAAAAGGAAAAACAAAAGCCAGAGAACTGATGGTGACATTAGAAAACAGTAGAGAAATGTTAGAGATTATGGCAAATTGTGTTATTAGATCTTATTCCAGCATGTAGTCCCTTAAAAAAGATTCTGTCCACCATCCCTTTCAGAGTTATAAAGCTGTAGATAATTTTAATGATCTTGTTGTATGAAACATGATTCTATTAAATATTTGGAAATAATAGCATGGAATTTAATCATAGGTTTCTAGACAAGGATAGTACACAAAGCAAATGTGGCTTTCATAGGCTGGCAGGTGATTTACATAATGACATGGAATGAAAATATCAGCTAAAACTATCCTCCAATTGTAGTTTCTCTCAGCAGTTAATTATTCTTTATTCATCTGCTGTTTTGTTCCACAGTGAGCATATATATGCAAACCTGCCCCCAAAGGCTGAGGGAGCTGAAAGGCCAAAGAAAGAGACTGAGAAGTCCAGTTTCTCAGAACAAAACTTTCAATACGGACTTATGAACAAAAGTGATATCTCAGGCAGCCACAAGATGTTGGATCCCTGAACCTACCTTCTAGAAAATATCCTTTGCATAGCAAGCTTTTAAAGTAGAACATGTGCAGCTGCTCATGCCTCAGACTTTCATCGTGAGGATGGGGAGGTTAGATAAACTTCTTTATGGAGCTGAAATATGCTATAGACATTGTTTCTTTATGAGAGATTATTTATGCTATGGGAACACCTTGGTATGCAGGAGTCAAACATCAATCATCATGATACTTTTGCTTCAAGACGGTGTCACTCTTGCCAATACCAGGCTGTTTTCTCACACAGTTATTATAGACAGATTAGAAGACTAAATATATGACCCTCTTTACCATCTATGGAATATAGTGGTAGTGCTGGAACCGAGAAGAGAAAGTGTGTGAAAATGAAAATCTAGTCCTTGTGGGTCACTTGTGGAGTTCATTAAAGCTGTGGTTGGTTTTTCTTTGTTGTTTTGTTTGTTTGTTTTTACCATGCAAAGTATGCATTACTCTTCTTTTGAGAAAACTCAGGTAGACTTTAGTTTAGCCTGATACCCCAGAATTCACAAAGCATTGACTAAAGAAGTGAATTAGTCACTATAAATAATTATTTGGAGAGCATGTTCTATCACAGTGAAAAGTACTGTGATACAAGGATATCTCAACCACAGAACTTACTGTCATTCTTCTATATGTGCCACATGTTTAGATACAGTGGGTACTGTTTCATTAGAGAGAAATTAGTTATTCTTGAAGGTAAAGCATATCGATTTTGAGGATTAAAATTTAAAAAGCCCTTTAGTTTGACTCAATTTCTAAAACTAGTTAGAATTCCAAGGAAAAATTCTTTTAAGGTTCAGGTAGTCTGAAAAACTCACTGGTGGATGGAATTTGAAATTGGATATCTTGTATTTCACCAGTTCTAAAAGGTGACATTGGAGAGGCTGCAGCCTCTTTTCCTATTCAATAGAGTATATGCCCCTACCCCATCACATAGTTTTATTTAATTTAGACATATGACATTTACTCAACCTTGTAGGTGAGTAGAAACATCTTTATAAAACCTAACTTAATTTTATTTATTAATAGAAAATTAAATGATCTACAAAGAAAATGTGTGCTATGTTTTCATATATTCTGTCTCCTTAAACCCTCCCATTACAGAATTCTGAAGCCAAATATAATATTTTCTATGTTTCCCTGGAATCCTCAGACCATGTAAAACTCTCAAGGTTATGTAGGAATATTTCCTAATATGATTAGGGCTTAAGGATCCACTTGCAAGATAGATCATGCATAATTTGGAAGCAAGCAACTGTTTTCAAATAGTTCCTTGCTGGCTGAAAAAAAAGCCTCATTGACTTATCACATGTCATCTCTTCAAAGGGCTACCTGTCTGCCTTCAACGCATGATAGCTGGTTCTCTGAGAGAGTGATTTACAACATAGAATAATGGATCTCACTACCTTTTTGTGACCAGGTCTCCAGAGATTATGTCACCCTGCTTTATTCTATTTATTACAATTGATCCATTATATATAGCCTCTGCTTGGGGAAATGGGAATTAGACTCTGCCTCTTGTGGGAGAAACAACAACATGTTTATGAACTGTTTTTTTAAAATCCACACAGACTTCCTTATGGCCACTATTTATACTTCTTCTACATGCAAAAAACACTCACCTTTCTCAAGATTCCCAAATTATCACCCTTATTGCAGCATCAGCTGCAAGCATGTAATCTCATCATAGAAATCAGATTCAGGTTCAAATAAGGCAGATCATAGGTAGTTCCTTAGTTCAGCTTCTGGAGTATAGTTCTCTTTGATCTTCTGTTATATAACAAGGATCCTCCTTCAACCAATTTCCATCCCCATGTTCTTCACTTCCTTCCAGCCATCATCCACAGTTTTCTGAATGGGAAGAATTTTGTTTACAATTTCTACAAGGATCTGCAAACTTTTATCAACATGTAAAAAAAAAATCCATCCAGCTTCTGCCCTCTGATCAGTTCAAATGTCACCTACCACATTCATAGGCATTTGTTAAAATACCACTTGACAATTGGCACCAAAATATATGTTAGTTATCTATTGGTTAAAAAAAATCATCTGAAAACCTAGCATCTTTTACAAAAAACATTTATTGTCTCACATGGTTTCTGAGAATTAAAAATACTGGAGTGGGTTACAAAGAAACCTTTGACTCAAGTTTTTATTTATTTTTTTAATTAATGTATTTATTATTATAAAGATGTGGGGTACAATTTAGGGCTAGGTATACAAACATTGATCATGCAGGTACCCTTGTTGATGAGGTATGGCCCTCCCTCCCTTAACAGCTTCCCCCAACTGCCAGTCCCACCCCCACTTCCCCTGACAGTCTTCCGCTACTGCTAATCACCTTCCCACAGCCTTATAATTGTTGAAAGTCACCTTATGAGTGAGAACATATGGAACTCAGTTCTTTGTTTCTGTGATAAACCACTGAGTATGATCGACTCCAAATCCATCCAATTTGCTGCAAAGTCCATATATTTGTCCTTCTTTATGGCTGCATAATATTCCATTGTGTAGATGTACCACATTTTTTTTATCCAGTCCAGCTTCAATGGGCAACACGGTTGGGTCCATGTTTTTGCTATTGTGAATAGAGCTACAACAAACATACGTGTGCAGGTATATTTTCTGAAGGAATTAGAAATTGACCTTCCATATGACCCAGCAATTTGCCTATTGGGAATATGCCCGGAGGAACTCAAATCATTCTCCATATCTTTAACTTTAAAAATTAAAAAATAAAAATAAAAGGAGAATGATAAGTGACTCTCTGATAAGTAAAGATAAAATATGGATTAAAAGAGTAATAAATAACAGTGAGAATAGTGTCAAAAAGACTTAAACACAAGTGAATTATATGTGGCTTATTACATATATATACAATATATATAATTTCAGTTAAGTTCATAGAAGTTAGAGCAAACTAGAATACCATTCATTAGGAATAGCATATAGAAACAGAACCATTTAATCCCTGTTTTGTTTCTATCTTTCCTATAAAGAAGAATGACTGTTATTTTCAAAGCATGAAGCTAGTATTGATGGGAAATAAGTGAACTACCTAATTGGGAAGCATACTATAGGAAAGAGTCTAAATACTTTATTTGAATTCAGTCCTCGTGCACTTCGGAAATTGTATGCTTGCATTCCTACCCTGATTTCTCACTGCCCCCCAAAATTAACAGGTGATATTGCTAAACTATTGTTAGTAGGCTCTATGGAAGTAGAAAATAGAATAGTTATAATTTCACAACTCCCTAACTATGTAGAGGGGCACCACAAGACATTTAATTTTAAAGGAGAACACTTCTTGACATCTGTTGGACACAGACAAATAGTAGCTGGAGGTAGTTCACTGTTTCAACAATAGATAGCATTACATTTCTTTCAATTGTATCGTATCTTTGTGAAACCAGTTGTTATGGCTGGCCATTGCTAGGGAAAAAAGCAACTACCATGTGAAAATCAAGATGGAAAAGAAAAGAAGGCTGGATTCCTTCACTCTCATTCCACCATTTGTGTTTCCTGGCTCCCCTTCTAATATTAGTATCCATTGCCCTGTTGTCTGTGTTTTGACCTCCTTTGAAGGCAGGAATCTTGTCTGATTTTCTTTTTAGTAAATTGCCTCGGCTGATGCAGCACTTCTAACTTTACACAGCAGTATTTTATCAATTTTCTTAAATAAAAACCTAAAACAGCAGCAGCAACAACTAAAAGCAGTTGAAAGAATGTGTTCAATACTAAAAATCACAATTGCAAAGAGATTTTTTAAAAGTTAAATAAACACATCCAGGGAAGAGTAATTATGAATGTAAAGTTCTTTTTTTAAAAAAAAAAAATTATGGCAAATCAGAAATACTTGGAAAAAATTTTTAGCCCAAAGGAAAAAAAAAATAATATAAAAGAAAATGTCTACCACTACTAAGAAATTTAATCCAGGTTTCCAATGACCAGACCTTCCAGTTTTGCCTGAGGCATAATTCCTAGACTGTCTGAGATGCAAAAAAAAAAAAAAAAAGGAAAAAAAAAGAAAAGAAAAAGAGGTAGCAAAAAAGTGGAGCAAGGCTAATATTTTCACAAAATTAGTGGCAGAATCAACCAGAAATCACTACAATTACGTATGTTGTATATAAGGCCGCATAATTCTGTTCTAAATGATGATCTACAACTCATACCTAAAAGTATCATGCTGAAATTTTGTAATGTACAAATCCTTCAATTATATAGCTAATCAATGAATGACAAATATTACATGGTCAACGAAATCGAGATTTGTGTTATGTGTTTATACACAAAGACAGTTATGGTAGTCTTTTCCCCCCCAAAAAGCAGAGTTTTACTTATACTAAAATCCAGAGGGACTGATGATTTCAGGACACTAAGGAGACCTACACAGGTACAAAATCTGACTATGTCTTCTTAATCATTAGCTACACACTGCCTTCCATTACATCAAAATCTAGTACAGTTGTTGTGGAGCCCAATATTCCATTACTTATCTCCCTCTCTCCCCTCAAATGTAGATAGCAGAGTTCCAGGCATGCTGGTTTGTGATGATCTGTCATGACTTGTAGCATTTCCTATCATTGTGACTCATGACAGTCTCAGGACACCCCAAGGAGAATATGTACAGCACAATATGTTGTAGAGGGCTCCTTACCACATGTTCCCAGCAGGCATTTCTTAGGAATTCTGGAAAAGGTAAGGATATATGATCTTGAAGTAAATATAAAGAAACTGTTAATGTGTTATGAAATTGTAGAACAGCAGGTGACCTTCAGAGGTCAACTCAAGGCACTGCAGAATGGTGTTGAGAAGTCAAAAGATAATAAAATATAGTCTTTGGCTTCAAGGAATTAAAAATGCAAATGTGAGAGATGTTTAAACAGCAAATGTAACTTAAAGTAGAAAGAAACATCAATCACAGGAGTAAATAATATGCTATGATAAATAATGATAATAATTATAATATAAAAAAGTAGGATAGTACCCAAGAAATTTGGGGGCTAGAAGAACATAAAACTCATAATAAATAACAATAAATCTTTTATTTGTTATAGAAAATTACCTGGAAATGTCTTGGTGTGGAAGGGTGACCAACCATTTCAGTTCAACCAATACTATCCTGAATTTAGACCTGATCATCCTGTATCCAGGAAAAATCCTTTAGTCTGGGGAAAACTAGTATTTTGGTCACCTTACTGGTGATTTCATTACAACAAACCATTGCAAATTTCCCACCACAAACATAATCTCATCATTTCCAATGATTTAATCAAGGAAAAGTAGACAAATTTCATTTAGTGGTTTTTTTTTTTTTTTTTTCATTTATCAGCTAAGTTCTTCACATTGTACCTAAGCCTTCCTGATGGGTCCTAAATGAAGAAAGGAAACAATGAGACACTCTTCCATGTATAATGTTGCTTACACACACTCACTGGGCCAGAGTTCACTTACTTTTGCTGCAACCCAATAGATTGTTGACATCCAAATGGCTTGCACTGGGAACACAAGCATCACATTTTGAGCCAGTGACAAATTGTTTACAGAAACACTGGCCTGTGACTAAGTGACAGGTTTCATTCAAGGCTCCTGAGAGATGGCAATTACAAGGCTGACATCTGAAAACAAGACAAATAAACCATCAAAGAAAATAGTGTTTTGATTAATAATTCATAGTATAAGTTACACCTATAAATAATATTGTGGAATAAGATGATCTGTTTTAGCCAACATATTGAAAAGGATGCTTGAGCCAAACAAACAAAGAATCAAACACAAGATAAAACAAAAAATATATTTATCAAAAGATATTACTGCTAATGAAAAGCCTGTATATAGCCTTGTCTTTATGAACTAATTAACAGCAAAAAAAGTTAGATTTTTTTTTTTTACATATCATGATATATCTTATGGCTTAGTTTCAATAACAGTTGTTCAATTAAGAATACTGTAAATTTTGCTTTCTTACAAAAGCAGTTCTTCTGTCAGCTAAAAATTTTGATTAGTTACCCGCAAAATTATCTTTTCAAGTATCTACCCAATTGTGAAATAAAAAAATAGGGATGAATCATTGCTCTTCCTAAACATCTTGAAATTCTATATTTAGTTCTATAAAGACTAACTTTCACTAAGAAAATTGCTTGAGGTAGACAGGTTCAAATACTGTCAATGCCTTAATATGGGTTATATTTCATTTTCTATTTTATGCACTAAACTCATTTATCCAGAATGGTTGGAGAGTGGAGCATTATTCTGATTTATGAAAAGATGTTAATGACATAAGTATAATGAAATAACTCTACTGCAACTTAAATTTCTTGGACACAAAGTTGCCTGTAAAAATAACAGTACTGGCATTTTGCCATGAATAGAAGCTAGAATGTGTTTCCTAAGAGTGAATTATTAAAACACTTAGCCTATGCCAAAGGCACTGATTAGGATGAGCAATTTTGGTGTCATGAAGTATTAGAGAAACAAAAACAGCCCACATGTAGGAAGACCGCCCACCTTTAAACAGGTACTCTCCATATGGTACATTTACATTTAAACAGGTACATTTAAAACATTAAATGGGTTCACCTATATGTTCTAATAAAGAAGAAGCTGGATGGATAGAGTTACTTTACCCCACTGCAATTTTTATGGTGTGATCTCTTGGGTAATCATTCAACACCCTTAAAGGGCCGATAAAAGCTAAGGCTGCCAAATAAGCTGCAAATTTGTTTTATGGACTAATATCCCCTTGGGAATAAATAAAGTACAGTTCCTCTTGAAAACTACTGTACTGTACTTTGCCCTTTTTATAGTCATGATAAAAGGACATTTTCCCCCTACAAACAACTATATTAGGTCCTTTATTTAAACATAGTGCATGAGAATTCCATTTCAAATAGATATTTTGTTGAGGTTAAGAGAGTTGGAGAAAATTACGCATTAAAATTAAAATAGAATTATCAAAGCAACAACATAATGATTTACTCTTAATTTCATTATATGTTATTATTTGGCATATATTATTTGTAAGCATAAGGAGTAAACTTCTCCCGATGCATGAACATACACATATATAAAGAGATACATAATACGTATACACACATATATATCACTACACCACTTTTGAATAAATGTCTCTTGAGTGTTTCCGTTTTTATTACCATTCACTCATGAAACAATCACACTTATTTTACATACAGCACATTTAGAATAATAGTTTCCAGTGCATAACATAATACCTTTCCTTGATGTAGTTCTATTTTTCTCCATCCAATAGCTATATGCATAACTCCAAGTCATTTATGGCAGTATTGTGGGATATTAAGTTCAAAATACAAATGGGATTTTAAAAATCACTTCTTAAGAAGGCATGCAATGTTTTGAGTAATTAAATGTGCCTGTCCCTGATTTTTTAGTCTCTTATCCCAGCCATTGTTATATTCAACGTATCTGACTTGTTATAATGGCTTCAGTAAGAGAGAGTTTTCCCCAAATGAAGTTCATGGGAAGAGACTTTTTTAAAATATTGCAGCTTGTGCTTAACCCAAAGGACACTAGAGATGATTTTGTAATTAAGGATTAAATAAAATGATTCCTGTAAATTTCTCAGCCACTCAAATATAATCTTAAACATTTTCCAGACTCTTTAGCAAATAAGCTACAAGTTTGATGCCATTTTATGTTATCCCTCCTCAAGAGGACCTCCTAAATGAAATATATTTCACGTTTATTAAAACAAAATTAAACATAATAAAGGAAAAGACATTTTAAATTTAGAAAGAGAAACACCAAACTAAGATGAATTGTGATATTGATTTTGCCAGGATAAATGGTTTTTGTAATATTAATATAAAGAAACCTTTATTACACTAACTCTCCTGGTACTGCCAGAGCTTCTCCCGCAATCTGTTTAAAATCTTCATTTTTCATCCTTATGGGAAAACCTCACTTGCTAAATGGATTTCATAAAGAGTAATCTGTCAAGATTTATATAGATAAACAATTTGTGATGTTTATTGACCAGTTCATTATGGTAAACAAAACAGGAGTAAAGCATCGCTAATCTCTGCCAGAGCTCTGTTATTATGGTTCTGTTTGGGCCCTTCTGTAACTCAGTATTTACTAGAAACAATGAGAAAGAAGTTACTTGGTCTCTGTCTCTTAAATAACAAATCTCATATATTTTCCTCTCCCAGGAGTTTTTTCCAGTTGTGCAAACAGTAAGAGAAAGAATTATCCTAATTATTACTGTTGCAGAAACATAACTATTAATGAAAGGAATAGGTTTCAATAATGCATGTCATTGACAGAAAATTCATCATCTGAGAGAGAGCTTCTGTAAGAGGACCAGGATATGTCTGAGGATATATCGATCATTTTATTGCCATCTCTCCTTACACACCCCTCTCCTGTCTGGGGCCTCAACTCATGGGTACTATCAAATTGATTTAACTATTGATTGACATAAATAACAGTCATTGAGAATTGGTTATATTCCAGGACTGGAATAAACACCAAAGACATTAAGATGAATAATATGCATTTCCCTCTGTCCTCAAGAAGCTCACAATCTAATGTGAAAGAAAAAAAATGGAAAGAGCATTAATAAAGACATATGCAGACTGTTCAAGGGCACAGAGCTACGCCCTGGTCTTGTGGCAGAAGAAGGGATAGGGAAAGGAGTATTAAGTAGAAGTCTTGGTAGATGCCTGGACTGGATGAGTAGAAACAAGCCAGGATAGTAAGAGAGGGGAGAAAATAAAGAAAAACAAAAAAGCAGGAAAGGTGTGAAATTCCAAGCAGTTCAGAATTTTTAACAGAAATTCACAGTGGAAAATGGTGATGGTTGAAGCTAGAACGTAAGCAGGGGTAAAATAATACTATATTAGGGTAGTGGTATGGTGCAATGGGAGGGAGCAGGATTTAAGAAATGGTGAGTCACTGAGATACCACCTAACCCCAGTAAGAATGGGCATCATTAATAAAACAAATAATAACAGATGCTGGACAGGATGTGGATAAAAGGAACACTTCTACACTGCTGATGGGAATACAAACCAGTGCAACCTCTTTGAAAAACAGTGTGGCAATTTCTAAAAGAACTAGACATTGAACTTCCATATGACCCAGCAATACCCACTCCCCGTCCCCGCCATACTGGGAATATACCTGAAGGAACTCAAATCATTCTACAATAAAAGGTACCTGCGCACACATGTTTATTGCAGCGCTATTCACAATAGCAAAAACATGGAACCAACCATGCTTCCCGCTGAAACTGGACTGGATTAAAAAAAAAAGTGGTGCATACATACAATGGAATATTACGTAACCATAAAGAAGGACAAACGTATGGACTTGGCAGCAACTTGAATGGATTTAGAGTCTATCATATTCAGTGATCTGTCATAGAAACAAAGAACAGAGTACTACATGTTCTCACTCGTAAGTGGACCCTGAACATTTACCATAATACTTTAAGAAAGGGATTAGCAGTAGCGGGATACGACCGGGGTGTGTGTGGGTGGGGGAGGGGGACAACCTCAATAAGTGTACTTGATCTCAAACCAGGCAAAGTGAGGACCAAAGGGAGGCCCAAACTTTGCCTGTATGATGAGCACTTATATACCTAATCCTGAATTGTACCCCACATTTTTAACATTAAAAAAAGTAAAACATAAAAATATTGATTTAGTTAGGTAATCGAATCATAGAAATTTTAATTTCCAAAATTTGAAAACAATTAAATGGAAAACTGCTAGTCTAAAAAAAACGGCAAGTAAGTAAAATTGATAGAGTGAGGTGCCAAATTTAAAAGAGAAGGGAAGATGGGCATGGAGTTACTATTCGTTTTCTAATTTGCAGACAGGGGGACAATGGGAGGGACATCATTCAACATAAAAAACAGAGGGAGAGATCTCAACTATCTGAAGGTTTTAGACAAGGATTATTAATAAATAAGAGAGAAAGAGGCATCGAGGTAAATTGGAGAAATTGAGCAAAGAGTTTTCTTCCATCAGTTCCTAGCACAAAAGCTAGTGTTCAGTAAGGGTTCGATAAATATTGTTGAATGCATGAATTAATAGTGAATAAAGCACTAGGAAAGCTTTAGACTTGGGAAAGGACATCAGGGATAAATCCAAACATGACCTGTAGCTCCAATATCAATTTAGCTCTGCTGAGCCATTATTTATTGGCATAATTCTGTCCCTCTAGCTAACCTCACCCCCAAGGAATGAACAGCGTTGTGTAAGGGTTGGTCTCTGCTCAGTCTCAAGACCAGTATTCTCTTTTGAGTTCTCTTGAACAGGATTCAATGAGTGCTACAGTGCCCTCTAGAGGAGTTTGGTTTTCCTCTGGTTAAGAGTATATTTCACCTCTGCAGTGGAGGTGTGTTCTCACTGATTCTCAGTTTTTCTTTGTTCATAGACTACTAATAATATCTGAATTCTCTTGGAGATAAAATCATAATTATATGAGGAGGAATTTGGCCTTGGACATACACTTTGTGCCAGCTGAAAGTCATACTCACATGGCTTATTGAAAGTCGACATAAAAGTGGTATTTGCCTCACCTGAAAGGAAGATGTTAGCAATGTCCCAACCCTCCCTCTTTCATGAAGCTTTCCCAGGCACAAATATAAGGACTTATAAAAGCTGGACCAGAGCAGTGACTCTCTTACACCAGGCAGTAGTGACATCTGAGTCCAGGGACCTTGACTCTGTCCCCTACCTCTTTCTCCTTTGTTGACACTGCACATAATTATATAAATCACTTTGAACTATGATAGCAGAATCTAATTCTTAAAGTGCTCTTAGGTAGAAGAGAGATTACACTTATTCTCTATGGTCCCAGAAGCCAGAAATAAGATTAGACAAGAAAGTCACAGGAATGAAATTTTTTGCTCAATATAAAGGAAATATTTCTATCTGCCTCAGAATTACAGTTGTTGGACATTAACGTGAACTACTTCATGAGACAGTAGGCCCTTTTTACTTCCATGTTTTGGAGCAGAAGCTGGATGAGCACTTACTAGTTATTCTGAAAAGGTGATTAATGCAGAGAAATATATAAGGTAGAGTTTAACCTAAAATTATTTTTAAGGTTCTTTTAAAGTTTATTAAGTTAAGAATCTATGATACTTAGTGAGATTAAATAACTTGTCCAAGTTGATAATAAATCTAGTTACAGGGTCTGAATTCTTTACCTATAAAGGACCAGATAGAAAATCCTTAAGACTTTGCAAGCCTAATATGATCTCTGTTGCAATTCAACTCTGTTGCTATAGGATGAAAGCAGCCACAGACAATATGTAAAGAATGAATACTGTTGTGCTCCAATAAACCCATACTTATATAAAAAGATGGTAGGCCAGACTCAGCACCCAGACCATGGATTTCAGAACTCTAGTATAGTAGAACAAATTACAGTCGCTCAACAATGTCTAAGACCTAATCCCTGGAACTTGTGACTATATTACCTTACCTGTTACCTGGTAAAAGGAACTTTGCAGATGTGATTAAGTTAAAGATTTTGAGAAGGCAAGGTTATACTGGATTATCTGAAAATGCCAAATGTAATCACAAGGGTTATTACAAGAGGAAGGCAGAAGGGTAAGAGTCAGAGAGAAAAGATGTAAGGACATAAGCAGAAGTCAGAAGAAACAATATTCTGCTGGCTTTGAAAATGAAGGAGGGAGCCTTGAGCTAAAGAATGTGGGTGCCCTCTGGAAGCTAAGTATATCAAGGAAATAGATTTTCTCCTTGAGTCCCCAGAAGAAACACAGGCCTGCTGACTCCCTGATTCTAACCCAGTGAAACTAATTTAACATCACTGACCCCCAAAATCATAAGATAATATATTCATTTTGTCTTAAGTCACTTAGTTTATGATAATATATTAAATCAGTAATAGGATGCTACTATATTTGGTCTAGTGGAAAAGTCAAAATGTAACCTAGACATTCTAGTGCCCAACATTGTGTTTTTCCTATTATACCACATCGAATAAATGCTACCAATATATAAAAAATTTCTTACAGGATCATACATAGTCTATATAAGGAGAATATATGGCTTGGTGGCTATGGGAGATTGCAAAAGTGACCACAATTCTTTACCTCTCCCTGCATGCAGGTCCTTTGCAGCTAACTGTAGAGTTCCTTCCATCCAAAAGTACAGTCTATTTTCCCACTCCTGAGTATAGTCTGGCCTTGTGATTTGCTTTAGCCAATGGGGTAAGGTAAAAGTAACATTGTGGCAATTCTAAGCATAGGCCTCAAGTGTCTTTGCATGCTTCTGCTCTCTTGGAACTCTGCCACCACCTTGTGAGCAAGCTCTGGCTAGACTGCCAGATGATGAGAGGCTCGTGGCCCATTTACCCTGTCACCCCAGATGACAGCCAGCTGTCTGACAAAGAGTCACTGAGGAACAGGAATCTATGAGGCAAATTCCCCAGTTTTTTCATTATTACACCATAAAAGGAAATCAGTTGACAAGAAAGTTATCTGCTTTCATTTGAAGTCATTGACCTGGTTCTCAGAGAAAATTCCAATTGAGATCAATTGGAAATAAGCCTGGAAAAAGATTACCAGACCAAATCCATAGCATCGTATGTAAATGCAGAATGTTTGCAGTAAAACCTAAAATAATCTGGGCACAGAAGAATTTCCCTTTACTTTGTGTTCTAGAAGTCTGAGGCTTTAGGTTCCCTAACCAACCTAGATGCCTTACCCCCTGAGGACAATTACAGTTCACTGTGTGTCAGCTGGTAAATAAGACAAGTAGTGATATTCTCAGCTTCTTCAGGCTTAAAACAAGGCAATAGAGAAAAGATACATCATTAGGGAAGAAATCTTTGCGGGTTGTGATGTGGGATTGTGTAAGAAAAGCAGTGGGATACTGGATGAACTGGAGCAGTGTTGAGGGCTGTGCGAAAGAGCAATCATAGTTACAGGTCAACTTGAGGACAGCACCAGTGAGTGCAGTGTGTCAAATTTGGGTCTCAACTACCAACTGAGATGAATTAAACATGGCCCATTTTTGTCTCATTGTTTTGGGGTCAGACAAATATTATATACTTTTTTGCTTTATTGATTTTTCAGTGGGCAGATTTTGTTGCTTCATTGTTTTTTGATACTGATTAAAATCATGTTTGATTTATGTGTCAGAGGTAAATGGAGCAATGTTTGCACTAGGATCAGCTTTTTTAAATACATGCCCCCTTTTTTGTTTTTGTTTTGTTTTGTTTTGTTTTGTTTTGTTTGGTTTTTTTTTTGAGTTGGAGTCTCACTCTGTCACCCAGACTGGAGTGCAGTGGCCGCTCCCGGCCACCACAGCCTCGACCTGCTGGGCTCCGGCGATCCTTCCGCCTCAGCCTTCCAAGTAGCCAGAACTGCAGGTGCGCGCTACTGCGCCCAGCTAATTTTTTGATTTTATTGTAGAGATGAGGTCTTGCTTGCCCAGGCGGGTCTCGAACCCGCGGGCTCAGGCAATCCACTCACCTCAGCCTCCCAAAGGCGCGGGATTACAGGCTGAGCCACCGAGCTCAGCTCATGCCCCCTTTTTTGATTGGTAACTTTTGATTGGTAACCACTTAGATGGAAACAGGCAAATGATTTTCCAGCTTGGTCACGGAAAGTTATTGTGTTGGGTGGATTTTTGTTGCTGTAGTTTAGGGTCGGGGTCTATCTTATTTTATTTATTTTGCCCTTAAGAGTATTAAAGGTGTGTAGAAAATAAACCAAGGGAAAAAATATAGCAAACATTGCCATAAAAGAGTATGGAGAAGTTAAAGAATATATGGACAAGGAAGATAAGGAAGTTAGTTTAATCTTCAAACTGATGAATAAGAACAATGATACTTGTATCTTCTTCCTTAACAATAAAAACTCATACTCTACTGTAGATTTTGAAAATTAATTCTACACTAATTTATATTTGTAATAATTGCAATATAATTTTTACAAATGTAACACTTTATATTTGTAATAGCTTTCCACAGTACCTAGAGTTCAAGGTAGATTCCATTTATTTTGCCTAATTTCTTTTTTAAAAAATAACATCAGAGTATAGTTATTTCCCTATACTGAAAGTCTGTAAACATTTAGAGTATATATGAAGTTTCTCCTTCAAGAAACAAAAATTTCTTATACTTGATGGAATCCCATATATTTTAGCCTTTTTGCACATTTTAGATATAGCTAATGTTAGTATATATATATATATAATAGCAGCCAGAAGTCAACAAAAAAATTCAAGGATAATACCATTCAAGAGAGGAATGGAAAACATAAAAAAGGAAAAAATCCATTGTTATCCCTTCTTAATGTTCAGCAAAAGTATAAACTTAAGCAATTCTCATTGTCACATTTTGACATAGCTTTCTCCATGACCCTCTGTGCTAGAGGATTTCCTCTCTAATGATTATCAATGTTAAAGTGAAAAGAGACAGCAGAATTCATCAGTGAGATAGAGAGGTCAACTCAAATCACAAGCATTCCACATGACTGATTTAGTAAGAGCCAAATCCTGCTGATTTCCTTGGGCCCCATATGGTTATGGGAGGCTTTATTCTTTCTATTCTTTTCAGAGAATCTGCATTCTATACAGTGGCTCCTGCCTGCCATAGCTCTTTCTAGCAGCAGCTTGAAAACTCTGTTCTACTCAACATCAGAGCCAGTCATGCCAAACCTGAGAGAATTCTGAGCCCCATTCAAACATGGGTAGCTTGGCCTTGAATAATTATTTGGAGGTTTATATCACTTTCAACAAGATGATGGTGGCATGAGATAGCATAAGACTTGTATTTTTATATTGGGGAAAGGTGAGAAAGTAATATAATTAGTTATTTGTTGGACATGTTACAAATGAAATGCATGACAGAGATGCAAATGTAAAACTCAGACAGATAGCCAGCTATATGCCTAGAGCCCATGGTAGGGATCTGAATAGGTAATAATAATTTTGAGAGCCATCAACATATGTGCAGTGGTTGAAATTGTGGACATACATTTATAAATTGAAGTGGCATATTAAAGATGAATAACCAGAAAAGAGACAATAAGAATTAAAGAATTAGGATCTTGGAGGTCAGAGGCAAATAATTTTCCTTTAAGAAATAGAAAGGACAATAAAATGACTGGCACATTGAGAAGTCATGAGTTATGATAAACAATCACTAATCAACTTTACTTCTGTCGTTCACTGATGCTTTCAACATATAGTTTAGGGTTAATTCCCTTATCTTTCACCTGAGTTGGTCACATGGCTTTTCAGGTCTTTTTAAGGCAATAGAAATTCCTACAGTTACTTTAAGTTGCAAAATACAGGTTCACTTCAGAAAATAGAATGTCCAGCCCTGTTTATTAATGAAGTTAACACTCCAATCTTTATTTAAAAGACAGACATTTTAAAGAACATATTTTTCTCCAAGTTTTTCTAACTAGGACGTGATGAAGGCAGCAAGTCTACAACCAAAGGTGGCTTGGTTGGCCTCTTCTTTTTTTATTACTCCCTTCTTCTCTCATATACAGGCTGTAGGAGGAGTAGGAACTCACTGGACTAGCACAACCCAAAGCAGGTTGTTGTCTCTGGCCCTGCATATGTGTAAGGCAAACTTCATTGAGGGAATTACTTTTTTTTTTTTTTTTTAGTTAGAGACTCACTCTATCACCCAGGCTGGAGTGCAGTGGCACATACCACAACCTTGACCTGTTGGGCTCAGGCAATCCCACTGCCTCAGCCTTCCAAGTAGCTGGAACTACAGGTGTGTGCCACCATGCCCAGCTAATTTTTTGATTTATTGTAGAGATGCGGTCTCGCCAAATTGCCTAGGCTGGTCTTGAACCCATGGGCTCAGACAATCCTCTCACCTCAGCTTTCCAAAGTACTAGGATTATAGGCGTGAGCCACCACGCCCGGCCAAGAAGTACTTTCATGATTTCTTCATTGGTCTCTCTCCCATCACTAGGTATCTCTTATAGTTTTAGTGTAGTTAGATGCATGTTTATTTCAACTTGTTGCTTACTAATTTTATAGCCCTCAGGAATCTTACCTTTTTCTCTGCTCAAGCCTCTTTAGCTTTTCAAGTGGTACTTTTTGCAGATACTAAGACAACCCCACACTGTGTCTCTTCCATGTGGTCCTCATTTGGTCATGCTAAATACTCTCTCTTCCTTGTTATGATGAACTCTGGGAGTATAAGATATGCAGAGCACTCTATTTCAGCTTACCTATCCAAACCTGGCCAGAGTATCTCTCTTTGGTTAGATTTTCCAAGATTAAGATAGATATCAATGCAGTGGCCTCCTCAACTGCAGGGGACTTATGTCACTCTGCAAGGGATCTGAAAAGACCTTCTCACTGGACTCAAGTGGAAAGCACCACTCACCTCTATTTTCCTCCCATCAGTGAACCTTGTTCTCTAATTTTGTCTTTTTTTTAAACTCATTTTTATTATACCTTGTTGTATACCTTGTCTATGATTTGGATGAGGAATTTAGAAGGCATCAAACTGGTTTTTGAATATCTACATGATACAAGTTCTGCTAATGTATGTACCAGGTGTGACAGCTGAAGATTGAATGAGAAAGTAAATGAAGGAGGAAAAAAAATCTTTTTAAATCATGTTCTTTGAAGTATACTGCTTTTTTAAATGTTAGTAAGTGAATGAAGGGTGAGAAACCAGACAATAACTTTCAGGGTTCATATCGCAGGGCAGAATCAAGGGAAGGATTTTTTTTAAGTGGTAATGAAGAACATATTTGTAGAAGGTTATGATACAGCTAGAGGAGAGAGGTTTAAGTTAAAATAAAGGGAGGATTCAATGGAGCAAAGTGTGGAGGGAGAAAATGCAGGATGAAGAAGAGAAGGGGAGTGAGGAGAAAGAATTTAGAAACAGGAAGGAGTCACATCAAGAACAAGCAAGGGATTATATTCCCTACAAATTACACATAGTTTTCTTCTAAGATTGGATTTAAAGATTAAGAATGTGGGCAATGTAGACAAGTTGGAGGTAAGGGAATATAATCTGAAGATACTTATATCTGGTCGTAGTTTGTCTATGAATCAGGGGGCTGGATTATCTGCAAGGGCAAGGGCAGGAAATTGAAATTAAAGAGACTAGCAGCAGATTAAAGGAGGAAAAAGTGAGGCAATGAAAATACCTACATGTAATGCTTCCAGTCAGCACAAGTTCACAGTCATTCTTCAGGTTCTCACAGACTCAGGGCATGAGCAGGGCAGTCATCCCTGGAGCTGATCCATAATACAGCAGAGGTGATGGCAATAAAGTTACTCAAAAGGTCAGAATTAAAATGGTTTCATCCAAGACTAAGAGCAGGAGACAGTGAAGTTAGGGACAGGGCTAATCAAAGGAGGACCAGGTAAGGATAAAGACGAAGAGAAATTAAGGAGCAGGTTATATGAGGGTTCAGGGATGAACTGGAATGGAAAGACATGACATATTCATAGAGCAGCACTCTGGGATTAGGAAGACTTCAGAAGTAGAGAAATTACAAGTGATCACAAAATCCAAGGTATAGCCATGGAAATGGGTTCCTAGACTGGGAATTGAATGAAGAAGCCAAAGAAATGCATCAGTAGGTATCAAAGCAGTTCAAGATAATAGCAGAAGTTTGAGAGAAGGGGGAAAAAATAACATCTCTTTGATGAGTTTCTCAATGAATAAAAACCTGGAAATGGAAAGATAAGAATAACAAGATGGGAAGAAAGTTTTATCATTCCAAAGGACAATTTGTAATTTTAAAAAGGTCATTTCTCCACTGCTAATCCATATAATAGGAGCTGGCTAATATATAAAGACATCCAATTTTATTTATATAAAACCTGTGATTTTTTTTTTTTTTTTACTTTAAACCCACACTTCCTCTGTATCTTTTATTTTTTAGAAATCTACTCAGCTTCTCACATTGTGGCTCTTTCTTCTAGACTCTTATCTGTCCTTCGCTTTTTATGTGACTGAATTCTGCTTTCCTGATTATAACCTCAGTACCTTCTAATAATGTAACTTTTACCTACTTCTTTGGCTCTTCCAGTTCCTCATCAATTTAGGTAAACCTTTCAGTTCAACTTCTAACCTGGAGAATCCAGGTTTACTGCAGAGTGATGGGTATTGGAATACTGCTTTGTAAACAATTATTAGTCCTGGATTAAACTAAGGTGGGGAGTGAGTGGGTAGATAATGGAAGAGAAACAGAGTGGGGTGAAGGTCAGTTTTGAACTTAAGAACACAGAAGAGTAAAGGAAATGGTGTAATGAGGAGAATCAGGTTTCACTTAAAGAAAGAAAGTTAGTTGAAAACACTGAGACCATGAGACATTTCCAGGTCAGGAGTTTTTGGGTGACAACCCTGGGAAGAATAATAAGGGGGTCGGTAGCACAAAAATGGGTAAGAGATTGTCACAAAATGTCATTGATGGGAGTGAATGTTGTAAGAACAGTTGACTGGGGAGAATACTTTTCTCTTGATAAGTGTGGCTGGAACTATGGAAAAGATTGGATTTCTAAAGACAGAGGTGGCCAGAAGTGAAACCTACCGAGTCTCGAGTCCCAACTGGAGAGATTGGAGAATGTTTTTCCAAAAAGAAGTATGTACAGATAATATGTGCAGTAACTGGCTCAAATTTTACTACCAAAATCCTGACAGCAATTTTTAAATTTAACATTTATTGTATTATGTGTTTTCTATACTCATTGAGAGCAATTTAGCCTTTGTAGAAAAGGAATAATGCTCTCAGACTAACAAAGTAATACTTTTATAGTGACAGAAGTAGAGCATTATTAAATTAAATTATATTTAATATATATCATTAAATTAAATTTCAAAATATATATGTATATGTAATGAGAACAAAAATTGTCTTAATAAATATTTTGAATGCTCTTTCTAAAGTTTTTAAAATCAAATTGTAATTTTAAAAAACTTAAACTAGTTTGAGTTATTGTTCAGTAATTACCCTGTCACCTGTCCCCCACTCTAATGGAGGCAGTAATGAAAAGGGAATGGCCAAAGACAGGCAGCAGGGGGCAATGAGTTTAAAAAATTTTAAATAAGCCGGGCTCGGTGGCTCAGCCTGTAATCCCACGCCTTTGGGAGGCTGAGGTGAGTGGATTGCCTGAGCCGGCGGGTTCGAGACCCACCTGGGCAAGCGAGACCTCATCTCTACAATAAATCAAAAAATTAGCCAGGCATGGTAGCGCGCGCCTGTAGTTCCAGCTACTTGGAAGGCTGAGGCGGAAGGATCGCCGGAGCCCAGCAGGTCGAGGCTGTGGTGGCCGGGAGCAGCCACTGCACTCCAGTCTGAGCGACAGAGTGAGACTCCAACTCAAAAAAAAAAAAAAAAAAAAAAAAAAATTTAAATACTCTCAAACACATACACACACATGTTGAGAAACAGATTTGACTAGTTTTGTTATAGCCCTTCTGAGTTCAGCACACAATACTAGTTTCTTAGGGACAGGAATGTTAAAGAACTCATAGATTTAGTCTGAACTTTAAACAAGCTCATAATCAGACCAAACATGTATACACACACACACACACACACACACACACACATACACACGGAATTGGCATTATAGCTCATCTTCAGAAATATAACAGTAAACACAAGCGAGTGAAGGCAAATGCTTACAGATAAGCAGAGAATAAGAAGAAGATTAAAGGCAGTATAACTTTGAAAAGTGATTTACTTTCAGAATATACTTTACACATTGAACAAAACAAATCATCATATCATAGAATATAAAGACACATTTCTCATCTGCTTTCCTTGACTAAATTAGAAAGACAAGGAAAGCATAAATGAATGCAATAAACTAACAAATAAATAAGCAATAAAGTCAACGGCCATGTAGAAGGATAGATAGATAGATAGATAGATAGATAGATAGATAGATAGATAGATAGATACCCTTGTCCTTATAAACAAAAATATAGTGTTTGTATTTTCATTTTATATATGTCTTTACTGTCTTTCACCACATGTAGACTGTAAGCCTTTTGAGGGAAAAGGGGCTTTATCTCATTCACTATTTTCAGGGTACTATTTCAGATGGAAATAGTACCCTGGCACATCTATCAATATATAGCAATACACTCTAGAAAATATTCAAATATTACCATTATGTTTAATAAATACAGATGTCACACCAAAAGTACATCAACATCAAATACATCAAGAGGACAGTTTTTGTAAGAAGACAGTTTTATGACTGCCAAAAATAGTTACTGTTAGTAAATAAAGTATAATTGAAAATATGATCAAATGAAATAATTAATTATTAATTTTTATAAAGATTTACCTTCCAGTCTGAGGATCAAATCCAAAGTAATAGTCTTTACATTGGTCACAACTTTGCCCAGTAATGGATGTATCTTGGCAAGCACACTGACCAGTCAGGCTGTTACAGATGCGATTAACTGCACCAGTTGTGTGGCATGAGCATGGCAGGCAGCCAGTGGCATTGCCTGGGGAAATATAAAAACCTGGAAATAAAGAAATTAAAAGTTTATATATATGCATGCTATTTATCCAGTCTTTAAGAGATAATATTTTATTACATAGGAAAACAGAACACTCTAACATGGCACTACCTAATTCTCAATACAAATGTGGTTATAGCTGTTTTTAATGAGTGTGTCAAGATGACCAAAGTAAAACTGAGTAAATAATTTACATTGCACTTGATGTCTCCCAGGCACCTATAATTCAATGTTCTTAAAACCTGCTACATTATTTTTATGCTAAAAACTTGCCCTCCTCTAATCATCTTTATTTCAGAAAATATTGCCAACCATTCAGTTGTTCAGCCTAGAATCCTAAGATGTCTTTCCCAGGGTAGTCTGATAAAATACAGGATGTCTAGTTATATTCGAATTTCTAATACATAACGATTTTTGTACTAAAAGTATATACCATGCAATATTTGCTTAGACTAAAAAATTTTTATCTGAAATTCAAATTTCACTGCAAATTCTTTATTTTGCTAAAGCTAGTAACCCACTTGAAACCTCCACTTCCCTCATCCCCTACATTTTGCAAATTACTAAGCCCTATGGATTTTGCCTTCTAAGAATTTAAAAACCTCTACTCTCCCACTACGACTTCCCTAGTTAAAGTCACCACCAACTTTTTCATGGCTAACACTATGAACCAGATGCTACCATAGGGACAGTGTATTCAGCATCTCATTTAGCTCTCATAGCAATTTGAATAATGCAGGTATTATTATGTCTGTAAGAGAGATTGTAGAGATTCACAAACTTTCCTCAAATAACAGAATCAACAAATTTCAGAAACCAGGTTTGCAGCCAGACCACCCAGTTCAAGAGGCCATCTCATCCAATGGCCTCCCTCTTGCCCTGCTCCAATCTATTCTTTGTGATATAGCTGGAACAATCATTTTTCAAAGTGTAGTTTGAACATTTTATTCCTCTATTTAAAATAATTTGATGACTTCCTAGACTCTTTAGGAAATAAATTCAAGCCCTGCACTCAGCCTCTAATTCTATAATCAGGTCCCAGCTACCTCTCTAACTTTGGTTCATGGTTCATCTCCAACTCTCCACCACAGTCATATGTTTTCATGTTCTTGAGGCCTAAAGGCCTTTGTGTGGGCTGTACTATCTGCTGGAATGGTTTTGACCCACCTCTTCTGCTTAGTTCACTCCTATATTTGTCAGATCTTATGACTTCTTCAAACAACTTTCCCTTGGTCAGATTAGGTATGCCTGTTACAGATTCATAGCATCCTGTTTTTGCCCTTGAATGCTCATGAAAATTATAATCAATCTCATTTTCAGCAAAATGTAACCTCTATGAGGGCAGAAACTCCACCTGCTTAAGTCATCATTTTCTCCCAGCAGCCAGTACAAGGCTTGGCAAATTGTAGGCACTCCATAAACATTTGATGAACTAATAAATATGGGTCAAATTATTAAATAGGCAGTGATCCCCACAAGTACTGCACTAACAGACATACAAAAAACACAGAATTTAGAGATTTTAGATTAATCCCCAAATCCATACTTTTTTCTTATAGCAAAATGAAAGAAAGACAAATATGATTCAAAAATATATTTAAATTTATGCAAATTTTCTTGGACCCAGAAGATGGAAGTCAACAGTTACACCGAAAATCTTCAGACATGCGAATGATGGAGCAGGCATATGAGGGAGAAATTGTACTCAGTGTTGTGTGATATATGTGTGTGTGCATGTATATACATGGGTACATATACATACATGCATGCACACAGATACACACATAAGTACATGCAAAATGCTATAAGGAATTTTATGGAAACAGTGGAGTAGAGCTATCACAAAAGGATTCTAATGAAGAAAGTTCCAACAAATTAAAATGAATTGTGCAACTGTCATGATTGCCTATCTAAGGTATATAAAATAGCAGTGATAATGAAAGAGGGAGAACATGGGCACAAAGTGAATCCATTCTGTTATCTATCCTAAAGGACAAAACAAAAAAACAATTAGAATACGCTAAAACTCATTGCAGGCTCTAGTTAAAAATAAGCCACTATTTTGTTGTCCCCAACAACTGGGTTTTTTTCCCCTCTCCTAGACCCTGTATATTCTCTTTTAGAAAGCTTCAAGAGCAGTAAAATAGAAAACATTGTGTGCAGTCAGAGAAAAAGGAAGGAGCTCAAAACTTGTGTCATTCATTTGGAAGGAACTGACGAATACTGTCACTTTATATAATAGTGTACAGCTAGATTATGTTATTTGCTTCTTTGCAACCCCTGACAGCAATTTGCCTTATATAAATTTCCAGAAATAGAATATGGCCATGATAATTAATATATGTACTCATACCTGATTCATTACATGATCAAAGTCACAAATTTAGAAGGCTTCTGTTTTGGATTTAAGACCACTGTGGTTGTGATTCTTTGTATTTTTGTTCCTGGGAAGGAATCTAAATCCTTAAGTTCATGATGATGGCATCATGAATGTGCTAACAACTCTCCAATTTGGATAAATTACCCATTAGCACAGACACTTAGAAGTAGAATTAATTTGGACTTATTGCAATAGCTTTGAGCCACAGAGAATTCTGGAACAATTAAGGACAATTTTTACAAGAAATGATTTATTGGATAAACTTATAAATATAAGATGGGGTTATGTTTTGGTGTAAAAGTTGGGTAGTTCAAGTTTTGGAGAATAAAGAATGCCATAGAAAAATCAGATATGTAAGCAAAAAAGAACAAAAAAGTGTTAAAGCACCCAGGGAGACTGAAAGTAGAGGTAAGACTTCAAGGAAAAGACTACATTGGAATTTGCCTCGGGGTTAATTCCCCTCCTCCTCTCAGGAGCATGATTATAAAGGTTAATCCCACCAGTATTTTAGTTGTCCTATTTTTAAGCAGTTCTAATTAAGATGATTCAGGTAACTTCCTGCTCAAAGATTACTTCTTGCCTTACCTCAGTGTTCCTAATTCTAGACCATTACCTTTCTTTTTATGACTTCCAATGATAGAAAACAACATTTTCTTTTTCCTCCTCCTTAAACTTCAGCTCCTGAGTATGGCTTAAATATAACTGGTCTTTATTTTTACTCAATACGCTTTTTATATTCCTCCACTGTCTCCACTTCAAGCTCTAAATCTTTGTATCCATAGCATTTTAACTGTTCTTTTTAATGTTTCTTTCCATGAATGACTTTGTACCACATTCTTAAGCATGGTCATTAGGACGCCATTATTGCTTTGTATTATGTAGCACTGAGAGTCCACACATACAAAGCACAAATCAGCCTGCTAAAGTTTATTATTTTCCTGTTTTATTTCAGCTAACCTCTGGTTTCAAAGGAGACAAGTCTCGAGTGGAAAACAATGCATCATGTAACTGAAGCAAAAATTCACTCATATCATAAAATAGTGTTGCTTTATCTAGGAGAAGAATCCATAGAGTTCAAAGTTATTAGCAAGGCAGCTGGTATTATCTCCTGTAGTGGCTATTTGCACAGCACAGTACTTGTCCTGGGCATAAAAGAAGAGCCCATTTCCTAGCAATGTCCCTCTTGAGGACCATGAACAAGTAGGCTTTGCAAGGTGTTGAAATGGGAGAAAGAAAACAAGTGTCACCTCTAGGCCTTATTCAGAAAAGGAGGGCAATGCTGGGGCTAAACACTAATTATAAGCCATTTAGAAGAAACTACTCTCACCTTAAGCCAGAAAATGGACATAATATTAAGGGAAGAAATGAGGGAGAAATGTGTGGCTCACCTATCCCATGGAACAAAAGACGATCTTCATAATGACTTTATAAATCAACATTTTCAGAATGAGGCATAGTCAATGATGATAGTTTTCAAAGTAAAACAATAATTTTTCTCCATTTGGTGACTTTATATAAAAATGCTAAAATTACTATTCATAGACTTGATCAGGTATCAATAACTGAATATGTAAGTATTATTATTAATCCCAAAGTATAATTTCTCTTATTTAAAAAAACCTCTTTTTTAATTAAATTAGATATGCTTTAGATGTTCTGCTTTTATTCCTTTTTTCTGCATTGCTACTCTCTTCTTGAGTATCTTGCCTATTACTTACTTTTAAAACTCAGCTCAGGAATCATATTCTCTAAGACGCTCATGTCCCTCATCCTGCAAGAATTAATCATTCTCCTCACTTTACTATTTTGCTATATTATAAATTTCTAATATTGCACATATCACACTGTGTTACATTTACATATGAGTCAGTTTCCCCTAGTAAACTATAATGTCTTAATATATTTGTGATTGTATATCTTAACACTAGCACAGTCCCTGGTGCATAGTAATTTATTCAATAGACGTTTATTGAAAAATGGATATATGAATGAAATGGATAGATGGCTGAATGAATGAAAGAATGGATGGATGGATAAGTATCTGTTACTCCTTAAAATATGAGATGATCTCTTTAATGCTGAAAAGGAAAATGGTAGACATAAATCTGTGAGTCATGAGAGTGTTTCGTCAGTGTGGTCTGACCTATCCTAGAGTCTAGCAAGGAATACATATGAATCAGTCACAATAAATTTAAAATATAATACTAGTCATATCAACAGATGGACTAAAGTTGCAGAAAGAAAATATCACCCTCAAACTGTATCTCCTATTCTTAAAACAAAGAAATTACTCTCATACAAGAGAAAACGTCATTGGAACTTTGTTTTATAAAAATCATAGTTTTTCTACTTATGTGAATATCCAGTAAAGACATCCAGAAACATATTCTATAAGAAATAAATTCAATAACATCAAAGAATATAAAAATAATGCATTACATCTAGGAGATTATAATGACTACATATGCGAGGGGAACCCAAAAAACCCTAGAATTTATTTCTTAAAAATTGTGCATTTATTCTTACATGTTTAAACTTCAGTCACCTTCAAAGTACTCTCTGTTTGATCCAATACACTCATTGAGACACTTTCTCCACTGCTCAAAACAGTTTTTGAACTAATCAATTTTGATGCCTTTTAGTGCTTTTGCTGTTTTTTGTTTTACCTCTTCTACATCAGCAAAATGTCTCCCTTTGAGGACTTTTTTCATCCAGGAAAACACACAAAGATTCACTCAGGGTGAGTTCAGGTGAATAGGGATCATGGGGTACAAGGGTCATGCTTTTTTTGGTCAAAAACTGCTGAACACTCAGTGAGGTGTAGACAGGTATGATAGTAAATCACCCATCATGAAATGGGCAAACATGCTGAAAGAATCTCCAAAAAATTCACTGAAGCCGAACACAGCTTCTCCTAACAACACTAGCTGGTATATTGTTGCTGATGAGTTCCTACAAAACTTACCTAGTAGAGGAAGCCCATTATAAGGGCCGGTCCTCTAAAAGGTGATTCCAGTTATTCTAGTTTTTGTTGGGTGCCCTCTCATACATATATGTATATTCAAAATCTACAGCAAAATGTTTATATTCTCTGTTCCTGTTTTCTCATTTTCAATATTTATCAAATGCATGCTTCAAAGTCTCTCTGCTATTTCATGCCAACCACCTCCAAAATTTCTCTAACTTAGTCTTGAAGATAATTTCAAGAACCCCTCAGTTCAGCTATTCATTATTTGATCACAGTAGCTTCCCAGGACTCTGTTAATTTTCATTTTATGCCTATTACTTAGGTTTTGCACAACAAATGAGATATCCTTGGATGTGAAGCATAGAGCCAGAATCATGGGTTGAAATGAGCTTGAAGGTGAGAGAAGGTAATAGTATTTATTTTAACTCATCCTCAAATATTTATTATGTGAATGTTTAAGACAAATATTGAGTTATTCAGAGAAAGTTTCACTCTTTTAGACTACAGATTCTAGGGCCAGATGGACCTGGATTTTTGTAAATAGCTCTTTTATTTATTTACATCCCATTTCCTCTGCTGTAAATTGGAAATAAAAATACCCCCCAAGAAAATATTGTGCAAATTAAACAGACTTTGTAAACAAAGAAGCCCTATTACAGAACAGACAGTAGATATTATCTATCATAATCACTGTAATTGTCATTGGCCAGTTTTCTATGAAAGTGGAAAGTGTCTAAACTAAAGTTTAAATAAAGACTTGTCGGTGTCTTTCATTATTTTCCAGATGTACCTAATATTGTGGTATATATTTCCCATGACAAGATTCTTTTTTGATGATTTATCAAGGAAGCGGTTCTTATTTTAAAACTCAGGTATCTCTGTGAAAAGCATATTAACCTAAGAAATTGTTTCACCAAGCACTAGGACATGTGGCTTAATCCAAGCTCAACTTTAATGCATTGATTTTTAATGGAACATCAGCATCTGATTCCAATTCCATTGGCAGGGTCTTGCACGCAATTCTGGTATATGAGTTCATTACTTAATAAATATGATGTGATACTTAATGGAACAAGATACTTTGTTTTATGAATTACAAAAGAAAACCAAAAGTAAATACTAGGGAGAAGCATGAGGCATTGTCCTATTAGTACAAAACATGTCAAAGGAAGCTGTTTTCATTATAATTTAGCCTTTATTTTATTCCAAAGCTGCAGAGTCCTCAATAAACTCTCTCTGCCTCTAGTTCTCAAGGACAAGGGTGGGTCACTGGCTCGGGTTAACTTGACATCCTTCCCTGCCTTCCTTGGCCTGGCCTCTGATTAAGTGCCTACTGCTGAACATTACGAGGTCATCCAGCACTGAAAAAGGGAACTGGGAAAACATATTTAGTGTTGTATTTATTAGTGTGGATATGTGTACATTCATATATGTACACACACTCCAAATAATTTTAAATTAAAGCATTTTTAAAATACTTAATG
Organism: Tarsius wallacei; assembly: GCA_963574415.1. Classification (NCBI taxonomy): domain Eukaryota; kingdom Metazoa; phylum Chordata; class Mammalia; order Primates; family Tarsiidae; genus Tarsius; species Tarsius wallacei. Next base: position 126,173 of record CAUYQG010216134.1, on the reverse strand, counting down.
GAGGTTAAGCAGCATTTTTAACCTCTGTTCAAGTTATTGAATGGCATATTAAAGCCAATGTGGCTCTAATGTACCTTCTAATGTGCACTGCTGCTTTAACAAATTGCCTATAAATTTTAGTTGAATTAAGCCTATTCCTTGTACATTCATAGTAAGGTTAGGTTAATAATACATGAGGTTTCATTATATGTACCTTCCCTAATAATGTTTTTTAAGAAAGTGGGACAAGAATCTATATGCAGTAGTCTAGTACAGATCAGTAATATTTACAATTGCAGATGAAAGGCAGGCAGAAGTCCTCAGGCTTGCTATCCATCCCCACCTACCTCATACTTCACCTTCCATGCTCCACTGCTCACACACACGAGTATGGTGTTTGCCTTAAAGAATTAAAGCTTCAGATTACGGCAGTGCATTTTACTGTGCACATGGTGCAGTTAGTTCCTGCAAAACATCTGTTTATGGTAAAGATACCTTAGGATAAGGACTTCTCTTTTCAATGTAAGTTTCACTGTAAGAGACTATAAACTAGGAAAAAAGAAAGAATTTAAAAAGCTAGAAGAATTCAGAACCCCATCAAAAAAGGTCATAGGCTACACCTATGTGTATAGTTTACTTTGTTTTGATTAAAAAAATGCATTAGGTACTTGGGTCACTACTTTTTCCTCCTTTGCTAGATAGAACACCAGACCCTCCCTAAGTGCAGTAAAAGGGGTACCACCAGCTTTTACTATGCCCATGCCCTAAAACAGGACAATACCATTGGAGTATTTTAAAAATAAATTAGTTCATTAATTCATTAAATATATATGGAGCACCAACTACGAGGGGTCTGTTCTACATGCCTGGGATAGAATATTGAACAAATGTGAAGGACAACAATGAGACTTGTTGGCTGATGAGGAACAAATGACTTGAAGATTTGTGGAAATGAGATCAGAGAGATCATGGACATTATAGGCCATGTAGGTTACTAAAGTCTGTCAACTTTGTTTCTTTTTTGCTATGGTAGAAAGCCAATGGAGGTGGAGTGCCAGGATCTGACTCAAATTTAAGCAGCATCACTTTGGCTGCACATGGAGAAGTGAATGAAGAAGGATAAAGGGGAGAAACTGGCCATGTAGAAGGTTCCTTGGACAGTCCAGAAGAAAGAGGAAGATGGCTTGGACCTGGATGGCATAAATGAGGGTGGTGAGAATTGATCAAATTCTCAATATATTTAGGGAAAAAGCATCAGGATTGGTTTTCATAGACAAGATAAGGGTTGTGGGAACAAGAGGAGTCAAAATGGCTGCAAAGATTTGGTCTGAAAAGATTATAACTCATAAAATACTAGGTCAACATTTTCAGTTAAACTTGGTAGATTTAGCCGGGCTCGGTGGCTCAGCCTGTAATCCCGTGCCTTGGGAGGCTGAAGTGAGTGGATTGCCTGAGCCCGCGGGTTCGAGACCCACCTGGGCAGGTTGGCGAGACCTCATATCTACAATAAATCAAAAAAAAAAAAATCAGCCAGGCATGGTAGGGCATGCCTGTAATTCCGGCTACTCGGAAGGCTGAGGCGGAAGGATCGCCGGAGCCCAGCAGGTCGAAGCTGCGGTGGCCGGGAGCGGCCACTGCACTCCAGTCTGGGTGACAGAGTGAGACTCCAACTCAAAAAAAAAAACAAAAACAAAAAAAACTTGGTAGATTGAACGTGTTTTCTCTCCTGGAATCTTCAGAAATGAAATAAAAGGAAAGAAAAACAGAAGAGAAAATGGCAATCAGTGACAGATGTCTATAAGAAAAATCTAGGCACTTGCAGCAGAGAGTCCAACAATAATCTAACTGATTCATGTTGCATAACTCTAAAAAGAAAGATTTGGAATTGAAAGTTCCATAGATTTATGATGTCAAATGTAAGATATAATTAGTACTTTCCCAAACCAGTAAGTTGTCCCTCTCACATTTTAGGAGACAGTAAGTTTTTCCTTCGAGGCATTAACCCAAAGGTGTGGATTCTGCAGGTGCAGAGATGAAGTGCTACAATGAACACAGACATCACGTGAAAGCCTGCCTGTGACAGTTGAATTTATGTGTCAATTTCGCTAGGCTTGGTGTTCAGCTGTTTGGTCAAACATTGCTCTAGAACATAAGATCAAAAACGGGGGAGTTCCTGGGTGCCCAGAACAATCACTTAACAAAGAGCACATCATCCTGAAATTTTTTCAAACCAGAGATATAGTGACAGTAAAGACTTATAGAGGTAAGATAGAAAGAAAGAAAGAGTAAGAGGAAGACAGAGGAATCTGATACTGCTAAAAACTAATAGTGCAATTATTTAAAATTTTTAGTGAAAATGATTCCATATAGCAGTAAAATTTCAAATAGCTTTTCATATTTAGGCACTTTCATTAAATAAAGACATTTCAGACATTCAGAATTCTAAAAACAAACAAACTTACAAAAAATAACCTACTTCCCCCGGTATTCTTTGTCAGAAGCTACTGGGGCATGTGCTCTATGAAATATACAAACAAACCAAGGAAAGAGAACATATGGGATTTAGGAAATAGAAGATACCATATAGGAGACAGATGAAAGAAATCCCCAATACAGCTGCAAATATAAGACCTAGGATATAGCTGTGCAACAGAACTAAAGATCAACCTGCCCAAATCAGAACATGAGGATCAGGATCTCTGACACTTCTGGGGACTTATATAACCTGTGAGGAAAAAAAGAAAAGAAGCTGATAGATTTCTTGGATAGAGTTCCCTTGGAAAGTTTTGTTTCCTAGAACTATCTAAGAGAGTCCTAGAAAATTAAGCAAAGGCAAATTTTTCAAGAAAGAAAATATAATCAAGGCATATTATATGGCAGAGCTCTAAAGTAGATTTATGTAGTCATAATAAAGTAATCTCCGAATATTGATTTAACCAAATAGAGGGATTATTGAGGAGGGGGAATAACAAGCTAAATACTCACCTTCTATACTAGGAAGACATATGTATGTTAATGAAAAGATGCTCAACTTTGCAAAATATTTTAAGATTTTTTTGTCTGGCGAAATATGAACGACCAGGCCTCATCCTGTCACTCATATTTGGCCAGAACAAACCATCTTAAAATATTTTACAGAGTTTGACATCATTTCATCAGCATGTTTATTATTCAGAAACACAGAAACAAAAACCCAGGAGAAACATCTGAAGAGGTTGAAGGTGGTTGCTCTGATCAGGGAGATTCCTGAGAGAAAAATTGGGCATAGGGCCTTTACATTTTATTTTATTTTTAAAATTATGCACATGAAAATTTTAATTAACTATAAATTAAGTTAAAAAATGAAAATACTGTAAAATTATACCAAGTCTTTTTCTTCACACACTTCCCCTCCTGGTCTCCTCTCTTCCCTTCTGGCTCCTTTCATTTCAGGGTATATCTGGTATAGTTTTGTTATTTTCTTAGGAGAATAATTTTTTAGTTGCTATTTGCCTAAGTACAGATGTCACAAAACCCTTTCACAAAGGTTTATAAAATATTATCTTCTTCTTTAGAGGAAGATACAGAATGAGCATCGGTACTAATATGGAAAATAATCATAGTTAAAGTACTCTCATATTTTATTTACTTGTGCAGTTGTCTTATTTCCCTTTAGAGTTTCATTATCTTGAGGAGAAGGATAATCTTATTCAACTTGCATTGCCACAATAATAATAAAATTCCTTGTACATTGTGGGCACTCAGTAAGGGGGTTATTTAATTAAAGACACTGATAAATAATCTAGAGTTTCAACAAGGGCATCTCATTAAACTGCTTTTTAAATCAGGCACTCATAATCATCAATGAGAAAGAAAAACACAAAAGAAAAATTTCATTTTACTATTCTCCTTTTAGATCACTTCCTATTTCTCTTCCAATAAAAAATCAATATGTCTTTACTGTGTACAATATAAACTTGGTTATTCAGTTTACATTTCTGGAATTTTTAAGCATTCAGAATCGTTATAGACATTGATGTAAGGTTAGGTAATTAAGACTATGTGGTAATAATAATAATATCTTAAATTCTTAAAAACAAAGAAACATAACTGAGAAGAGCCAAGGATCCGAAGATTATCATTACCTAAATTTGTATTACATATTTATTTGTGAATTACTTTAAGAATTTAAGCTCAATGAAAGCAGTGTTCACTGCTACATATAATCTGCCCATTGATTAGATTAAGAACTCAACAGTGCCCACAAGGAAAAGGTTTCTCAGTGAGAAATATTTACCTGCATGAAAATAACTGTACTATCCAACTATATTCCCAATCTATATTTTGATCATTCTAGCTTTTTAAAAGTATAATTCTAGATCAATTATCCATAGGACTACTGATAAACTATAGCTTGTCTTAGGGAGAATGACTATAATATCGGTGAGTCTATAACTCAAGGCGTGTAAGAAACAGTTGAAGAAAGAAATCTTACTTATATATCTCCTTAGGACTCAAGAGGCCTTTATGATCTTTGATTAATTTTTAAAAGTTTGCCAGTAACTAGAACTATCCAAAAAGTACCAAACTCACTGTCATCAGAAGCATCTATTCAGAAATTGACTAATGTTCTGCCAGCCAATTTTATAAGTGTAGAGCATTCCTAGTGCAACCAAGACTGCTAGTTGTCTTCAAATATCAATTTTCTTCTTACTCCTTATAGTAACAGAAGCCCCAAGTTTTAAATACACAAACAGACATTCAGATGGACAATCTATTTGCCAGCCTCTCTTAGAGGGAGATGTGGACATACAAAGGAGCTTTTACCAGTAGGATGTGAGTAGATCTGATACAAGCTCCATTCAGGTACCATCTTAAAGATAAAGGTGCTTACCATTGGCTGGACATGGACAGTTGGAAAAAAAATATGAAAGTCACATGTTGAAAAGGGAAGAGAAATGCCTTTAGGGAATCAGTTAGGTAGAAGAGATGGAACACCAAATTGTCTTTTGACTCTTAGTCTGATACATTTTCCACTAAATATTTCAATATACAGTGTTCAATTTTTTCAGTGAACACAAATACTTTTACCATTTTAATGCTCCCTAATCTTAGTTTATAAACTTCATCTATACGTCCATATGGTCATCATAAAAAAGTATAATTATGGAGTATTTACAATGAGATATGTATTATTATTTCTTGAACATGAATTACTCTTCAAAGTAAAATAATAAATATCACACAAATAAAATACAAGCCTTAGCACATTTTCAAAAATGCATTATTTTCAAGTTTTCTATAGGTTTGACTTAAGCCACCTCTTAAAACACTGATGATTCATGTTGAATTTGTTGTTCACTTGAGTGAGTGATGGAGAATAATAGGCAATATTTTGAATAGAAAAAACTAATCAGAGGACACCTACTAACATCAAAAAGGATGGCTATATAGCATTCCATGTTAGGAAAGGAAAGTGAACCAAAGCTCTGCATGTGACATGTGTAGCACAAGTGGCATAGTTACAGTGACTCAAGAAGATGGGTGAGTCAGGGACTAGCAGAAAACAAAGGTGGATGCATAGACTGGAATCAGAAGATAAAAACTCAAGAATATCTACCCAGATTGGACTCAAATGATAAGTAAAAGAAAACCCAATGTAGGTTGCCCTGTTTGGGACTGACATAACCAAAGACAAGTTTTAAGAGAATTATTCTGCCAACATACATAGGATAGAAAAGAAAGGGGCACAGCTAGATTGGGAGAAAGGGCCTAAGGTTGGGAAAAACAAATCAGCACAGTAAGAACCATGAAGAAAAAGAAAAGAACAATAAAGTCAATATTTCTTTATCATAGGAAGGGCATATGTTAGGCTTATGCATGATGTAGATAGGGAAAAGCCTGTGCCTTCAGTTTGCTGACATTTGATTAAATTATCTATGGCTATTTCTATATAGCACACAAACACCCAGAAAAACATAGTAAGGTTTATTAATAATTTCAGTCCATCATGTAGATATTTGGTTGGTGTACAAATACCTATATCATGGGCTGAATCTTTCATTGAAAGAACTAAAGGGAGCAGAAGTTTTATTATGGTGACTTTAGAGTTTTATACAAAATTAGAAAAATTGTTTAAAGTATATGACTTTTATTATATATACAATTAAAGTCAGAATGAAACACTCACTAAATTTTAACAATTGATAATTACTCGAAAGGAAGTAATGTTTGATCTATTAGCTTTTACTGGTTTACTTAGATGGTTATGTAAATCGTGGTTATTTGTGCAGGAGACTGAGTACTTTGTTTCCAGAATTAGAGATATTAATAAACAGTAAAATAAAGTAAATATCATATTAGGATACCAAAAATTAGTTGATTGCAAATTTGGAAGGATTAATCTGAAGCTGAAAAAGCACAATGTGCTGTAGCTGCCACTTAGACTGTCTGCCCAGCTCTCAATAATCTTCCTGTTTTCTGGGATACTTCCCACCTTGCTCTTACTTGATAGAGTGGTCCCTAAAGGCATGCTCATTTTATGTGACCCTGATACCCCTGGCCACAGTGAGTTGTCTCAGAGGTAGCCACCTAAACAAGACTGAGTCAATTAGAATTTCCCTCTTGTAATTATAACGAAGAGGCAGCTAATAAGTCCCTCTATTGTAGCTAGTAGTAGAATTACAGAGGCGTGGAGTGGCCATATAACCATGCAGAGAGGAAGAGAGGAGTAGAGAGTGCCCTTCTGCATAGCGAGACAGAGAGAGAGAGAGAGAGAGAGAGAGAGAGAGAGAGAATGAATGAATATATATCAATGGAAGCATTCTAATTCCTGAATCCTGGTTATACTGGTCCTTATCCATAGGTTTCATGAAACATCCAGTTATAATATGGTCTTCATAATATAGTTTATGTTTATACTTGTTCTTGCTGCTTTCTAATACTTATACCTCAAAAAGAATTAAATATTTATCAATTGTTCTCAATCTCTTTGATCCTACTTGTCACATTGACCAATGCCAAAGGAAGGGTTTGGGCCAGTTCTCTGAAGCTGAATTCCTTGCCATATAGAGCTGAACTTTTGTCCTACCCCATCCTTGCCAAGCAAATCTTCCTTTAAAAGTTTTATAATGCTTATTTTCACAGATTCAGATAATCCAGAGCTGATCTTGGTTGACAGGACACAAATTATACAGCTGATCAATATTTATTTTGATATCATGATGAATGTATTATAAAGAGAGTATGTTATTTTAGTTAAATCATATAAAGTCAACAAGAGAGTCATAGATAGGGTCTATCTTTCCTCCAGTTAGAATCAGATGAAAAGTTTCGTGTACAGTGAGATTAAACAGTATCCCATTTTATTAATTTTATGGTATTTAAAAATAATTCTTGATGTTTCTATATAAAGCTAGAACATATAACCACTGCAGTAAAAAAAAAAATTGGTCAGTTTTATTCAGAAATTAAGTTCAGCATCTGAATATTTGGCATTGTATAATCAATTCGAGTTTTCCTTTCTCTGGAAAATAAAATTTATTCTTCTTTACCAATATTTTTCAATTGTTAAAAGGGGAATTACTTTAAATGGATAAATTAAGTCTCAACTATAAAATAAGCTTGATAGGCTGCAGTTCACCTAAAGTATCCCCCCTAAAAAAGTGTAAACATAAATACACCAGATAATTTTAAATAAATAAATAGTTATATCTGTGTTAGATAATGATATAAATACAACAATGTTTTTGGAGATACATTTTTTAGAAGCTTGAAACAGGGAGAAATCACCTGTTTAGGGATAACAGAAAGGAAGTCTTTATGCAATGAAAATGTAACATACTTCTCTTACCTGATTGACACTGATTACACCTCCTTCCTTGACGATTAGGTAAACATAGGCACTGGCCACTGATTGGGGCACAAATGGTCCCAGGTAATGTCCCGGAGGAATCACACTCACACATCTGGCAGCCTTCAAAATTGTCAATGGTCAAATTGTACCTGTGAGGCTCACATTGATTACAGTGAAGACCTATTACCCCTAATTTGCAAGGACACTGTCCTGTTGATTTGTCACACAGCAGAGAGCCATTTATTGTCCCAGTCTTATCACAGTTACAAGGCAAACAGAGGAAAGAATTGTTTTGCTGTAAGTAGAAGTTTCCTTCCAAGCATTCATTGCACTGTTTTCCTCCAACTCTGGACTTGCAGATGCACTGTCCTGTCTTAGCATTACAGACAGTTTCAGGGAGGGATCCAGCTGGATCACAGTCACAGGCTTTACAACTGGTGATGTCTAACCCATAGAAGTTTTCTCTGCAGGTGTCACACTGAAGTCCTTTGGCTTCCTTTTTGCACTCACACTGCCCAGAAAGAGGATTGCAGAATTTGTTCACTGAGCCGTGGAGGTTACACTGGCAGGGCTCACAACCCTCATCATTAAAACTTTGGAGAAATTTAAATCCAAAATTGCAATGATCACACCTAAGCCCTGAAGATAAAATAAGTTTAAAAGGTGAGGATGGTGAAATGATTCCATTCAATTTAGCTGAAGCTCAAACAATGCTCTGCGGACATTTAATACAGGCACAAAATATTGAGCATTTTTTCACAAGCAACATCATAGAGGGCTAGTTGTATACTTAAAACACAATAGCAATGCTTAACTTAGCACTCATACACAACTTTATTTGCAATGTGATTCTATAGAATTTTAATTATTAATTACTTCATGCAAAGAAAAAGCTTATGCAAATGTTACTCCTGTTACATCTACTGGAGTCTTTTTCTCTTTAACAAATATTATAACTATTTTTAACAAATACGTTCATTTAAAAGTTTAGTAAAGTTACATATACCACATTAGTTGTTATCCTAGAAATAAAAACTTTCTAAAAAATATCTAATAAAATTAAACTGGGTACAAATCTTCAGTTAGATAAGATGAATAAACTCTAGAGATCCAATGTACAGCATGGTAACTACAGTTAATAATAGTGTATTGTATGCTTGAAAATTGCTAAGAGATTAAATCTTAAATGTTTTCACCACAAAAACATAATAAGCATGTGAGGTGATGGATAAGTTAATTATCTTGAATTAATTGTTTTATAATGTATACATATATCAAAACATTTTGTATACCATAAATACATACAATCTGTATTTAATTATATGCTAGTAAAGCTGGGAAAAGAAAAAAAAATTAGGTGATAACTACTTTTGTGACAACAGCATATACATTTATTTCTGAATATCATAAATTTAAATAATTAATATAAATAAAACTTATCCAGAGCAATTTTTATTTTAATCCTTTTGTATGCTCCTATATTTTATCATTTTCAATTAATATAAATTATGTTCTCCTTGGCTCATAAAGCAATCACATTGCTTGTCATATTGTGTGATTCAGAACATACCTCTTTAAACACTAAGTAAATTCTATTTTTTCTATTACTTCTATTTAAAGGAGTACACACATACATTTTGCAAATGAAGAAAAATGTTTTATCACCTAAACATAAACCTCTGACAACTTAGGTTAGTTTCAAAAAGGTTATTGCAAGGAAAAATATTTTTAAAATGGGATGGTAAATGTTTAGATGCAAAATACTTCCTTTAGATAATCTTTACACATCCATGAATTTAAATAACTGACTATGTGAGGCTGAATCAATGCAAACATTTATCTCAATCTATAACAGCAATTAAAAAATTAGTCCTAAAATAAGAGTCAAAAATACATTCAGGAATTCACATGTAGAAAAGCACTTCCTAAACTAGAAAGAAATGCATAATATGTGTGTATATATATATATATATGGATAAAAATTCAAGAACTCCAATGGAAGGCGAGTTCTTTAACAGTGATGAATGACTCACCTAAGGCATATCATTTAATTTCAATAAGGAAAATAAAAAAGGACCACTATTGCTGCAAATTTTAAAAATAACTGTATTGTTAACAAGAATTATGACTCATTTTGAACTATTAAAATTGGTCTACATGGATTCATATCATATCAGTTTTAAAAATATGCGCAGTGCTTATTTGAATATGCCATACATATTCCTGACAGGTAATCTATTCCTAACGATACTCAGGAAGGCCTACAGGGCATCACATTCGGTGTTAACAAGTACAGGCGAGTTAGCACACTTGGCATTTAATTCACATTCTTCTCCCTTTTTATTCTAGATGAATGACCTACTTTAATAAAATTATTGGTGCTAATGTATTTTACTGGTGATAGAATCATTAGTAAGATTTAACAGTTTTGTTAACTCTAACAGTTTGCTTTCTGAAGCATATACAATATACACTTGTATTTTCTAGCTTTCTTTTTTTCATAATAACAAGGAGAAATTGAATATAGTGACTTGCTAATCACATTAGAAAAGTAAATATATACATATCAAGTTTATATTTTTATTAAAAGTACTACACTTGCATAAATATCTCTAGGAATAATAATTTATAATAATACTAATACAACTTAGTCTTCACAAAATATATATTTATATTTTCCTGCAGAAAACTATCTGAATCAATGAATAAAATAGGTAAATGGCAAAGAGATCGTATGAAATTCTAAGTAAATTTTTATTTTTTCCTTTCTCAAACTTTGGAAACTAGTCATCACAGGAAAGATTCCATTGATATAGAGAAGTAATTATTTCACTATCTTTAAAGGCCTTGCTTTAACTTTTGTTTTCACATCTTGAATTTAAAATCTTTCTCACATTAAAGAACAAAGGATGCTGTATAGATTGAATTCAAAGGTCTTAGAACTCATTCAGCATCACAGATAACACATACTAAGATGTGCTTCTCTTTGCTAGCTATTCTTCCTTTCTAAAAAATTAGTTTTTGTATGCTTGAGATGCAGAAAGGCAAGTTATGTTACAGATTTTGATGTAATTTTTCTTTAAACCAGAGACAATAATACTATCAGCACTTCCACACTCTTTTGCATTAAATTAAGATGTTTGTCTAGCTGAATTGTGTAATATAAGCAATTGCACATATATAAATGATAAAGAATTAGAGTTATATCACAGTTGAAGATAGTGTTCAGAATATGTTCATGTGTATATGTATATGTTTGTGTGCATTTATGTGCGCGAGCTCATGTGTATATGTGTGTGTGTGTGTGTGTGTGTGTGTGTGTGTGTATGATCACTGCCAGGAATATTTTTATTGTTGTAAGGTTCAGGTCAGTGTTAGAAAAATCATAGATGACTTGGTGTCTTGAATGACAATAGAAAGGCAAAGGTCTTTTTTAAACTTCATATATGAACCAAGACGTGTTCAGTTACAATACGGGACTCACTTCATCAGGAAACTTTCCTCTCATAATATTCTCATATATCAAAATTTCAAAGTGCATTATGTACATAGTGCATTTTGGGCACTTGATAAATTTTGTCCTTATGTGGCGGTGGTTCCCCTCAAAAATGTTGGATGTAATAAATTGCTATAATCAAATCTAATTTCTGAAATATACCTGTGGGAGTAACAAACAAAAAAGCACGTCTTGTATAAAAAAATGATAAATAACACTGAAGGTAGCTGTTTATTATAATCAGCTTGGTGCTGAATTACAAAATTAAAATTATAGGGCCCTTTATAACTAACCCTAGCAATGTGCATGATCTGTGGAATTATGTTGACTTATTTTGCATTTCATAGGAACAGTTCAAAGAAATATAATAGAAAAAAATGGAAAGATTTATCACAAAGGACCCTGTAGCACAGAATATTTTGAAAAAATCCATTTATTTTGGTCTATTAAGAAAACTAGCATGGAAATGATTTGCTTAGAACTCATTAAGGGTAAAACATTTTGAAATAGTGCTAATTTTCTAAAAGAAACATCTATGCAGTAAGCAAATTATATTTTTCTATGACTTATTAGTATGGGACCATGTGAACTAATACATCTACAGAATAAAGAAACTTCTAAGGGGTTGATTAAACTAAGCTTCAAGCTGTAGTTTGATAGAATTATTAATTTAATCATTTTTAGACAGTTAATTTCATCCAAATTGTTTTTTTTTTCCAGCCTGCCTTGAGCAAGAAAATTTGCTTTATTCTTCATTTAAGAAATCAAATAGAGAATTTTATTCCAGATGGTAATAGAGATGTGACTGTAAACTTTTGCATTACACATACCAATAACGTTTGCTTTGCACTTGCACTGGCCTGAATTTTGGTGACAGGTAATATCTCCATCCACTGTCCCAGAGGTATTGCAGTTACAGGGACTGCAGCCTTCCGGATCCAACTCTTGTAGATTGTAGAATCCATTCTGGCACTGATTGCACTGTCTGCCAGACACATGTCTCTTACAATTACACTGCCCTCCAATCTAGAGAAGATACAACATTTTGTAGAATGATGAACGTATCTATTTTTAGATAATTTGCTCATTAGGTACAAGACAGGGAGGGAGGGAGAAAAAACTTTAAATGTCCAACAGATAAGAAGGTAATAAAATATTTTTCCTTCTGACACAGAACATAGGAGGCTTCAGCTGGGTGAATATATAGAACCGAATGAAAATAAACCCCATAGAAGTTAGTAGCATATGACTAAAAAGGGAATGGAGAGTTAACCATTAAGAGCTATATAAAGGAATCAAAATATAGACATGTAGACGCTGAAAATAGCAAAGAGCCAGCAGTTAATCTAGTTTTTATGATGCCAACTCTCTGTTTTGTTCCTCTCATTTACTGTCTTGTTGATCCAAACTTATTTTATACATGCTAGATGTTTAATTAAGGAAGAATTTTTGTATAATAATAGCATCCCATCAACGTTTTAACAATGTTTAAAGTTCTCTGTTAATGGCGCCTCTTTATGCCCACTGATACTTATTCTAATATTTTTTGCACAACTCCCCTTTAAAAAATATTTCAGCATACTTATGATTCATTTTATTACATTAAGTATATCTAGCTGATTATATTGTGGTTTTAAAATGCAAGAAAATTACTTATTTTCAAGCAAAATAACAGCCAAAATTCTGAGTATTTTTTCTCTTCAAGCTGCCCATTTGAGAAGAAAGAAAAAACATAAAATACAGAATTTTTATCTACTATATACATAGATAATACCATGCTGATTAAATAAAGACTAGAACTGAACTCTTCATAAGGGGATATATATATATATATATATATATATCCACATGTATATATATATATGGGTGTGTATATTTATGTGTGCAAATATATAAATATACATAAGTGTGAAATAAATATGAGCAATTTGATAAATTCAGGACTTTACCACAAAGATGTGGATACAGACATCAAATCTCTTTTATAGTCACTGACATTTCTCCCCTTAACTTCCTCCCTTTCACTTGGACTTAATCAGTTCACCTTTAGAGGCAGAGTTATCATAGAGAGAAGTAACCTACATGTGAAAAGACATGGTTTGATTTCCATTTAATTTCAAGGATTTATAAAAATACCACGAGGTTGGGATTCAGTTACAGAAATATAGTGAAGGGCTTTCAAATTGAAGAAATTTTTAAAATCTATCACTGCCTCATTTTTCTTCATCTGAGACATAGGGACTCACTGGAATCTTTACTTAAGAATAAAGTAAGACAATTGATATGAAAATACCTAAGACTCTGAAAAATAACATGTTACACACATACCGGATATAGTTATAGATAATAATGAACCTCAATATCAAAGACATGTAGGCTTAGAAAGGTGAGTAAGAACTATGAATTGCCTCTTTGTACCTGGCTTTTTCTCACTTCCACCCTCAGCTAGCCCCAAGAAAACTGGATCATTACTCAAGACAAGGATTTGATTTGGCCTATAAAAATGAATCGTTTTTATTGGAGGGTAAGTTACATATAGCCATGAAAATCCAATAGACCTATGATTACATGTTTATCACACTTCAAGTTCATCACACAATAATTTGGGCCAGACTTATTTCTGGTACTTCACATGTATCAGTCCTGTTCTCCAAATAGAAAGCAAACACCTTATGGGATTGAGCATACATTATTTTTCTCTCAAGAATAATCTTACACATTCCCCATATGAAAAGAGTACTTTTTTAAAGATCAAAAGCAAGAAACTGTGAAAAAGATAAAGAGAAATAAAAGTGCCAAAACTTTATGTTTTCTATATTTTGTTATATTCTTATTTAAATGTATTGCATGTATCAACCAGAGCTTCCTTGCCTTTTGAAATCTCGATAAGAATGCCGGTAACCCTAATTCCATTACTGTTGAGCAACAAAAGAATTCCTTAAGTTTATAAGAATTTTGTATTTATTGATCATCTCATAGTCACCCTGAACCTAAATTTCTGCTTCTTCCATTTTGAAGGCTTTTGCTTCCTGAGAGCACTGCTCTGTATTACCCAAAGATGAAACTCAGCTAATGCCTCAATTTCAAGACAAGGAACTCTTGTTCAGAAAAAAAAAGTCCCTGATATACTTTACTAAAGATTTGGGGCAAAAGAGGAGTGAAAGCTTTGCTTTGAAATTAATAATAACCCTTTAGTTTTCCTATAACCAGAGATTTTCATAAGCTTTTACACTCTAATTATCTACTACCTCTGTAACTTCTCCCTCTGTCCTCCTTGCTCTGCCCTAAAGCATATCTACTCTTCATTTTACACTGAACTTTCAGTCACCTTTTCCCACAGAACATCTCCAAAGTGTCTATCATTGCCTTGATTTCTGCCAACACCTAAGCCTTATCAAGGCATATTTGTCAATAAAAATAATTATCTCCATATGAACAACTCTGCCACAAATTAATGAGATCACAAGTTTACTCTCATTTCATTAACCTAAATGTCTGTGTAACATATAGATCATAATTTCCCCATATTGACTATATCTTAAAGTATAGTTTAAAAATAATGTATGAGATATTATCATTTTAAAATATATTAACTTTACTCAGTTTCTCCAAATTCAGCTGAAAATAACAAGTTTACTTCTGTACAACTTAGGTGTAGATTCTTCTTTTTTAATGTGAGAAAATATAAATCTACTGATACTCTAAGAACAATTTCTGTCCACCAAGATGTAGAAAGAAAGAAGAGCTTTCCCCCTCTTTAAAAATATACTTCTAAAGGGTAAGAAATAACACTTTCCTGTTTCTATGATCTTTGGTAGAATCCTTCCTTACTAATTCTAGGTTGGCCTGTTGATTGTCTTTGGCAAAATATGAGCAATTATGATGCAAGCAGAAGCTTGAAAATGCTTGCAGATTAGGAGTTTATTCCCTTTTGCCAGCTTGAAATTCCAAGATCACCTGTTATATGCTCATGCAATTCTACTGGAAGAATAGAGGACATGTGGAAGGGAACTAAGGTGACCCAGGTAACAGTTGATTCCATCACTCCAGTGAACGGCCTGCTTGCCAACCACCAGATATATGAGTGAGGACTTGCTAAGTCATCTAACTGCCACTTGATCAGCTAGTTAACCAGAGACAAATAAGAGAGCACAGAGGAGATTGGACAAGCCAGTGCAGACCAGTACTGAACCAAATCAGAATCCTAAAGTAAATAAGCAGTTTTTATATCTTAACTTAAACAAAAGTTAATAGATTCAATTGACCAGAACTTAAGTCACATTCCTATAGCTAGCTGCCAAAGAAACTGAGGAATGGTTTCTTCTCTATTGTCATGTAACCAACTAACAGTGAGATTTCTATTACTACTACTGGAAGGAAAAATGGATAATGTGGTTTAATTAGTTTCTGATAACAAACAAACATATATTCACACTTCAAGCTGTAGAAATTCTCCTTCTCTTTAAGGCTTAAAATACCATCTTGGTCTTGCAAGTTTTGGTCTAGCCGGAATCACAGATTTGGTTCTTAATGCTTTCAGCCATATGAACAAAGAGGAAAAAAGGATCCTCCTAGGAGATGTAGTTAGAAACTCAGAAGTAGCTTTCATCTGCCTGGCTTGGTTCTTACCTTTTCTTTTTCTAGTTTCATAAAGTGGAAGATATTTCTTTGAAATCTTTTGTCTTGTCTAATATAGACCGTTGGTGCTGTTAATATGTTACAAAGTCCTGCTATATTAGCATCCCACAACTGTTATGTTGTGTTTTCAGCTTCATTCAGTTCAAAATACTTTCTAATTTCCCTGTTTATTTCCTCATTGATCTTTAGATTATTTAAAATTGTGTTATTTACTTTCCAAAATGTAGAGGTATTCCAAAGATTATTTTGTGATCAAATAACATACTTTATATGACTTGAATCCTTTTAAACTTATTGAGGTGTGTTTTATGGTCCAGAATTTGGGTTGAGTGTTCTATAAAGATCAATAAGATAAAAGTTGGTTGATAGTATTGCTCACTATATATACACATATATATATTCATACTGACATGTATATATGTGTGTACTGATTTTGTTTGTTCTATAAATTATTGAGAGATGGGTATTTTTTTTGAAATTTTTGCCTACAATTGTAAATTTTGCTATTTCTCCTTTAGTCACATCAAGTTTTGCTTTGTATATTTTGATGCTCTGTTGCTGGTGCACAACTATTAAGAAATGTTATGTCCTATTGACAAAAAAATAACTGCTTTTGCAATACAAAATTGTCTTTTTATCCTGGGTAATATTTCGCTCTAAAAATCTATATTTTCTAATATTAATAAAGTCACTCCAGCTTTGTTATGATTCATGCTTACATGATATATCTTTTTCCAACCTTTACTTTTAACCTATATGTGTTTCATACTTGAAAAGTATTTCCTGTAGGTGGCATATAGTCAGCTTGTGGGTCTTAAAGTTTTAACTACTCTTCCAACCTTTGACTTTTAAGTAAAATATTTAGAATATACAAATTTGGCATGATTATTGATTTGGTTCAGTTTCAATCTATCATGTTGATATTTTCTTTTTATTTGTCCCATTTTGAGGGGTTCCTCTTTCCTCTTTTTTGCCTATTTTTGTGTTATTTTGTATTTTTATGACTCCATTATGTCTTTCTTTTTGCTTATTAACTATAACTCTTTGTTTTATTATTTTAGTGTTTTTTTTTTAACATCTCTATCATAGTCTAGCTTTAAGTGATAAACTACTTCAAAGATACTATAAGAACCTTATAATAGTATACAGTTCACCTTTGAAAACCACAGGTTTGAACCACATGAGTTCATTACATGAATTTTCTTCCATCTCTGCCACTCATGAGAGAGCAAGACTAACTCCTCCTCTTCTTCCTCTTCCTCAGCCTACGCAGCATGAAGACAAAGAGGATGAAGAACTTTATAATCCGCTTCCACTTAATGAATGGTAAATACATTTTCTCTTTCTTGTGATTTTCTTAACATTTTCTTTTCTCTAGCTTACTTTATGGTAAGAAGATAGTATATAATATATAATATATAAAATATGTGCAAATTGACTGTTAGTGTTATCAGTGAAGCTTTTGATCAACAGTAGGCTATTAGTAGTTAAATGTTGGGGGAGTCAAAGTTATACATGATTTTTTTGACTGGACAGAGAGTTAGAGGTCCTTATTCACACATTGTTCAAGGATCAGTGGCACTTCCTTTTCTCCCCTCCTAACCATTGTGTTATTACTGTCATACAATTTACCTATACATATTAAAAACCATTTACTGTGGTGTTATGTGTTTAAACTATCAATAATCTTTTAAAGAGAATTAAATCATCAGAAAAAATCATATATTTACCAATGTAGTTACTGCTTTTGGTACTCTTCATCTTCGTGTATAGATCTATATTTTCATATGAGATCATTTTGCTTCTGAATGAAGGACTTTTTAATGTTTCTCATAGTATAGGTCTCCTTGTAACAAACTCATTTTATGTGCTGTAAACAGTTTTATTTCACCTTCATCTTGGAAAAATATTTTTGCTAGGTATTGAATTCTAAGTGCACCATTTATTTTCTCACAGTGTTTTAAGACTGTTACTTTACTATATTGTTTGCATTATTTCTGACAGAAATCTATTGTCATACTTATTGCTTTGCCTCTGTATTTAATGTGTCTTTTTCCTTTGACTGCTTTAACATTTTATCTTATCATAAGGAAAAATTAACACCTGTTTTCAGCAGTTCAAATATAATGTGCCTTTTTGTAATTTTCTTCATGTTCCTCGTTTTCAAGTTTTCCTGAGATTCTTGGGTTTATGGCTCCATAAGTAGTACTTTGAATTTTTAAGGCATTATGTTTTTGAATTTTTTTATGTCACCCCTCATCCCACCTTTTATTTAGTGACTCTAATTACACATATATCATGCCTCTTGAAGCTGTCTCACTGCTCACTACTACTGTTTTCATTTTTCTAAATTATCCTTTATGTTTCATTTTGGATAGGTTATATTGTAATGAGTTCAAGTTCATAAATATTTTATGTATAATGTGAGTTTTGTTTAATATATAATCTGACATTAATTCCATCCAGTGAATTTTCATTTCACACATTGTAGTTTTTCTCTCTAGAATTTTGATCTATGGGTTTTTTGTTTGTTTTTGTACCTTCTTGTCTCTATGTAACTTTTGGACTATCTAAAATATAGTTATAATATCTATTTGCTTGAAAATTCTAACATTTCTTTCAGTTCTGGATCAGTTTTGATTGATAAATTTTTGTCCTCATCATGAGTTGTATTTTGCTGCTTCTTTGCATGTCTGGTAATCTTTGATTAGGTAAGAGTGATTGAAATTTTTTCTTGTTGTGTGCCAGATATTTGAGTGTTCTTATAAATGTTTATGAGTTTTGTACTGGGATACAGTTTAGTTACTTGGAAACAGTTCCTTTTGGGTCTTACTCTTATGATTTATTAGGTGGTATTGAAGAAGTCATCAGCTTTGGGCTATTCCTCACTATTGAGACAAGATCCTTTTGTATACTCTATCAAATGCCCTATGAATCATACATTTTCTCCATTTTGTGAGTGAAAACAGGCACAATTCCCAGCATTACATGGATGCGAAGTACAGTCACTTTTAATCTTTTCAGGTTGTGCTCTCTCCGGCAATGATAAGTAGTCAGCTAAGTAGCTGAGTAAGATACTCAGATGATCTGGAGAATTATCTCTCTGTGCTTGTCACTCCCCTCTGAAAACTCAAACTTTGGATTCCTGAAACTCTTGGCTCTATATCTTCAACTCAGATGGAACCTCTGGGCTCTATCTGAGTCCTTTCTCCCTGTCATAGACTGGAAATGCTCTGAAGGCCATACTCTTGAGAAACTGTAAGGCACATATAATATATTTCTTTTCTCAGGGAACAATATCTTCATTGCCTGATGTCCAAGGTCTTGAAAACAATTGTGTAACATATTTTGTTCATATTTTTGTGGTTTCAGATGAGAGGATATTGCCAATTTCTATTACTTTGTTTAATCAGAAGTGGAAGTCTCAAAAAGACATTTTGACCTGGGCAAACAACTATAAATCAGATTTGAGAAGACTAGATGACAACATTCAGAGATAATTTTCATAAGCTGTATCATTGATGGAGTTGCACTGGGAAACATTTATTTGGCCGTTTAACATAAGCTCCCAGCTCTAAACCCAAATAGGATAGAGCTCCAAAGAAGTTTGGCAGTGATATCTGTGCTTACTACATCGGGGGAAAAAAATGAATGGATCAAAAACCTCATGCCATCTTTCAACTGTTCAAGAATTATCTTCTTAAGTAGCCAAAATTGAAGTCATGACCCTTCAATCCCGTCATTGGCACAACATTTTCTTGAATACAAACTCTGAAACATAGCAGAATTTGGATGGAGATTGGCAGAGGTGTGATGCACCTTGAGATGTTTAGAAGCTTAAAAAATAGCATTATAAACAGAAATAAAATTTAGAAACATACTGGTTGCTGTGTATGTGGTTGGGAGCAAAAGAAGAGGATTGAAAAATTTGTTTAAATGTGATAACCGTTCAAATAATTTCACCTATAATCTCTTGCCTCATAATATAACATTCCATTGAAATGGAAAATTCTGTCTTGATCTAGGTTACCACTATAGGATGTTACTGCCAAATATAGTAAATTAAATTATAACCAAGCTGATCTTCAGGTATATAACCTGAATGTGATAAAGAGTCAGTGCCCAGGAATACAAAAATAAGGGATAAGTATACTGTACACATTCTGTTTTCTGACAAACGATTGACCTTGCTAGAAATGGTTAATTCAGAGATTAATAATATATCCATAAAAAATAGTAGGGCAAAAAATTACAATATTTTTTTATTGCTCAAGGAAAAAGATGTAGGCATTGATTAAGTTTTGTCATTGTTAGAAATGTATACTTTTAAACTTGTTTGCTCAGAAATATGATTTTTGAAAAAATTCAGATTAAGCATTTGCTTACTTCTTCTTTTTCCTAATACCACAATAAAATAATAGAATTGTTTAAAAGATTTAATTATAATGAAACCAGAAGGGACAATAATAGGGAAGAAAGAAATGTTATAAAATTTTCAAAGACAGAAAATGAAATAAATTTAAATAAATATTGATGACATTCTTGACTGATCAGAGAAGTTATAATCTGAGTGCCAGTTGTGGATCTCCAATTTTTAAAAAACAGCCAATTTTCTTACAGAAGCTTTGAGAGTCTTAAGAGCTGGAAACAACAAAACACTGAGAGAATGAAGAGGATTCACACAGGCCTTAAGTTAGAGCAATAATTCTCAGCAGTGGGTGATTTACCCCCCAGAGGACTTTTTTGGTTATCCCAACTGGGGGACAGATTCTACTGGCATGTAGTGGATGGAGGCCAAGAATGCTATTAAACATGCTACAATGTACATAACAGCCCCTCACAACAAATTAGCTAACCCAAATAGTCATACTGCCAAGGCTGAGAACCACGAGTTAGAAGAATTCTACACAGAAAATATTTAGATTTTCCCATCACCTTTTTACTTCCACTCAGCCAAACAATTTCTACTCAATAGTGACATCAGTATTATTGTCAAAAATAATTAAAATTAACCAGCTTCATTATGTTAGATCATCAACAGTTCATTAATGGAAAAGATAAAGGGTAGAAGTGGAAAGATTAAGTGAAAATCTGAATACACAGCCTCTCCCCTTCACCAACACCATTCCCCTTCTCCTACACTACTTCTGGAAAGCCAGGAGCAAGAGTATTTTTGTTTTTGTTTTTTCCTTACAAAGAAGAAACTGGCAGAAAAAAAGCTAAAACGATAAGACATTTAGAACTGATATCTGAGCCTCCAGTCCCTGCAAAGAAAAGCTCTCTTGCTGCTCATAAACATAAGAATAAAGGCCATCTTGGAAATGTTTTGTTATTTTACTATGGAATAAAGCAGGCAGAAAAGATTCATCAGACATATTTGCAAAATTTCCAATATGAAACACAGTAGCAAAAAAGAAAAGAGGAGGCAGAGAAGGAAGGGGAGGAGAAATATTTTTTAAAACCAGAGGAGGAAACAATGCATAAAATCAAAATAGAACAAATTATCAACCAATAACAATTTAATAAAATATCTGTTATTATTATCCCTAGAAGATAAAAGTTACAACTATTTAAATATAGAGAAAGCAAATAAAAACAAAAACAAAAACAAAATAAGGAGATAGTCTGTGAAGGAAAGAGTTCTTAAATAGTAAAAATACAGAGATAGGCACAGTGACACACGGCAATAGTCCTACCTACTCAAGACACCAAGGTAGAAGGTGCTTGATCGCAGGAGTCTGAATCCAGCCTAGGTAATCTAGTGAGATTACCATCTAAGAAAAATATAAATTAATTGGTTAACTAGGCAGAATAAATTTCAATTAATGGATTAGAAGAGAAAGATAAGAAAATACTTCAGAAATAACAATAAGAGATGAAAACAAAATAGAAACATTAAATTTCCAGTAGAACAATAAAAGGAAAAAAATTCAGAGGAGAAATTAATAAAGAAATTAATACAAAAATATTTTTCCAGACACAAAACCACAGATTTAAAAAAAACTCAACAACTGCCAAACTGTCATGTGCCCACATCCCCAGACTAAGAAACAACTCAGTAGCCTCATTCCCAGTGAGCTAGTGCCAGAGCCAGCCAACTTGTACACTCTCTCTCACAGCATGAGAAACAGCCCGGCTGTCCCACCCCAAGCAATCCAGTCCTCAAGCCAGTTCACATGTCACATGCACATGTGTGCCTACCCCCTGATAACTAACCTGGCAAGCCCACTCCCAGTAAAGACTCATCACTGCCATCACAAGCTGCCACAGGCTAGGCCACTTGAAGCACTTGCAAATCTCACTGACAATTACAGTTGAAGACACTGCACAGAGATTATACTACTATGTTCACCCAGAACCAAAACCATAAAAACTTACCTAACCAACACCCTAGGACCCATCTACAGGAATAAGTCTTTCCCTACAAGGGCAAGTCTATAATACCAGATGAGATGTTTATTGCACCGGATACACAGTCTCAACATAGGTGCAAAAGAAGCATGAAAAAGCAAAGAAACAACACATTCAGAGGAACAAAATAACTATTTAGCAACAGACCCTCCAAAAAAGGAGATTTACAAAATGCTGGAAAATTAATTCAAAATAATGATGTTGAGGGAACTCAGCAAGGAGAAAGAGAATACAGGTAGACATTCAAAAAAAATTAGGAAAATAATTTATGATCTAAATTGGAAATTCAAAAAAGAAATAGATATCATAGAAAACAGAACCAAATAGAACCAATCTTGCAGCTGAATTATTTGATTAGTGAAATAAAAATACAATCAAGAGCTTCAGCAACAGGCTAAGTGAAGCAGAAAAAAAGAGTTTATGAACTTGAAGACAGGTCTCTTGAAATTACCAAAGCAGACAAAAAGAAAGAAAAAATGGAGTAAAAAAGAATTAACAAAATCTGCAGGATTTATGATAGACCATTAAGTGAAAGACTATTCATATTCTGGGAGAATAGGAATGAGAAGAGATGGCAAAAAGGGGGGAAAACTATTACTGAAATGATAGCTGAAAACTTCCTAAGTCTTGGGTGAGATATGGATATTGAGATACAGGAAGCTCAAAAGTTCCCAAATACATTCAACCCAGAAAGGTCCTCTCCAGGGTACATTATAATCAAATATCAAAAGAGGAAGAGAGAACTGCAAAAATAGCAAGAGAAAAGTATAAGTTACTTATAAGAAAATTTCTCCTAGACTAACAGAAGATTTCTCAGCAGAAATCTTACAGGTCAGGAGAGAATAATATTCAAAGTGCTGAAAGCAAATAAAGAAAAAGAAAAACACATCAGCCAAGAGAACTATACCTAGAAAAGCTATCCTTCAGAAATGCCGAAGAAATAAAGTCTCTCCCAGACAAGCAAAAACTGATAAAATCTATCACCACTAGACCAGCCTTACAAGAAATACTTAAAGGAATCCTTAAAGCAAAAGCACAATGACTACCACCATGAAAACAAACAGAAGTATAAAACTCACCAGTGGAGCAAATATACAAGTGAGAAAAAGAAAGGAATCAAACCTTATCACTTCAGAAAACTACTAAACTGCAAAGATAAATAATAAGACAATACAAAAGAAATAAAGAATATACAAAAACAATCAGAAATCAATTAATAAAATTAAAAGAGTAAACCCTCACCTATCAATAATAGCATTGAATGTAAATGGATTATATTCCCCAATTAAAAGCTACAGTCTGGCCGAATAGATTTTTTTAAAAAGAAAAAAAAAATACCCAAATGTATGCTGCCTATGAAAAACTTAACTCACTTCACCTGGAAAGGTACATATAGACTAAAAGTGAAGAGATGGAAAAAATACTCCTCAATTAAATGGCAGAAACCAAAATGCAGCAGGAGTAGCTGATAAAAGAGACTGTAAGTCAAAGACTGAAAAAAGAGACAAAGAAGGTTTTTATATAATAATAAAGGGACAAATTCAGTACGAGGATATGTAATTCTATATATACACACATAACATCAAAGCACACGTTTATGTGAATCATATGTGGAAGTTAAAATAGTTGATCTGATAGAAGTAAAGAGTAGAATAGTTACCAGAGTCTTGGGAGGGTAGCAGAAAGAATGGGATAAAAAGATGTTGATTAACAGATACAAAATTCCAGATAGAAAAGAGGAATATATTCTAGTGTTCTACAATATCGTACAGTGACTACAGTAAACAATTCATTGTATATTTTGAAACAGCTAGAAGAAAGGATTTTAAATGACTCCAACACAAAGAAATTACATGTTTAAGGTGATGTACTTGCTAATTATACTTATTTGATCATAACACATTGTAGACATGTACTAAAATACCACACTGTATCTCATAAATACACATCATTATTTTGTGTTTATTAAAAATAAAATTTAAAAAGTCAAAAAAGCAGCCTCACCACAAGCTAGCAAAATTAATGGGAAAAAACACATCAAGGTGTAATCTCATAAAACATTCAAAAATAAAAGGAAGACAAAAATTTTTAGAGAGCAAAAAAAAGTCACAAATAAAAGAAATACAAAATGTCATTAAATTTTCTGCAACATTATAGTAATATAAACAACTAAGAGTAATCGGGTGCAGTGACTCAAACCTGTAATCCCAGCACTTTGGGAGGCGGAGACAAGAGGATTGCCTGAGCTCAGGGGTTTGAGATCAGCAACTTGGTGAGACCTCGTCTCTACAATAAATCAAAAAATAAGCCAGGTGTGGTAGCATGCACCTGTAGTTCCAGCTACTTAGAAAAACTAAGGCAGAAAGATCACCTGAGCCCAGCAGGTCAAGGCTGTGATGGCCATGAGCATGCCACTGCATTCCAGCCTGGGTGACAGAGTGAGACTCCAACTCAAAAAAAATAAAAATTTAAAAAAAGAACTAAGAGTAGTGCCCTCTAAATTATGAGTTAAATTGTTTCTATACCAAGTCACACTATCGGTTGCCTGTAAAGAAAGAATAAAGACATTTTTCACATTTGCAAGGATTCAAGAAAATTAACTTTCTATCTCAAGAAATTACTGAATAATATGGTTCTAGCAAATGAGAAAGTAAACAGAAAAATAGCAGCAACCACAATGGCAAGCATGAGACTTAGGTGATGAGGAGCCAGAGGTATGTGAAAAGTCCCAGACTGATAGCTTGGAAGACCAGAGAGCCATTGGTCTGAACTAGATCAAAGGGATGGAACATTCTGAGGAGGTGGGGTTGTACAGATGGAATAGCTATACTTGGGCATATACGCATACATATGTGTGTATAGAATATATATGTATACACAGTATATAAATGTATAGATATGTATGTAGCAGAAAGGTCAGCATGGGGTGGGAATTAAAATAGGTATAAAGAAAACTAGACTAATATAAGTTAAGAATTATTAAATATAGGAAGAATGAAAGATTATAGATTTTAAAAAATAGATTCAATATGATTTGCTGATGGATTATGTGGAGATGGTAAGAGAAAGAGAATTCAAAGATGTTATTATAGCTTTTGGCCTAATCAACTGGAAGAATATTATTGCCATTATGTAAGATGGTAAAGGCTTTGGGTAAATTAGGTTTGTAGAGGAAATCAGATGTTTAGGACACATTAAATTTGAGATATCTGCTATATGTCAAGTACTTAACTGAAAATATGAGTGCCGACTTCATTTGAGTATTGTCAGTGTATTGGTGTATTTGAAGTAAGTATCATTAAGGGAAAGATTGTAAATAGAGGAAAGATTGTAAATAGAGGAAATAGAGAGTTCTGGAGCACTCCAACAATAAGTGATCAGGGCTAAGAGGTGTAGTCAGCAAAGGAGACAGAAGGAATTGCTGGGGATTTGGGAGGAAAACCAGGAGAAAGCAGAGTGCTGGGACCCAAGCAAAAAGGGAATGCTTAACTTAACTGTGTCAAATGATTCTTGTATGTCAAGTAAAATGAAGACTGAGAATTTAGTTTTGTTTAAAAAGACAGAAGTCCTTGGAGACCTTAACAAGAGAAGTTACAGAGTAATGATGAGAGTGAGGGCCTGACAGAAATAGTTCCAGGAGATAACAGCAGAATAAGATTTGGAGTTATAAGTATAGACAAGTCTTTCAAGGAATTTCACTGAAAAAGAAAGCAGAAAAATGAGACAATAGCTAGAGAAAATATTGTGATCAAGAGAGTTTTTAAATGGAAGAAATAGTGTGCCTGCATGCTGAAAGGAATGCTAGCACACAGAGATTCACACTGATAATGCAAGGGAAGAGAAGATTCAAGTCCAGGGCCTATTTCACAAGGCACCATGACCTCTTTTTTGAAAAGGTAACCTCTACCATTTCTAACCTTTTAAAAAACTGAGCTCCTCTTACCAGCCCCGGGGGAGAAGAAAACCTGTTTAGTAAATGATGCTGGGAAAACTGCTGACCACATGCAGAAGATTAAAACAAGACCCATAACTATCATCATACACAAAAATAAACTCTAAATGGATCAAAGACCTAAACATAAAACCTCAAACTATAGGAACCTTAGAAAATGCAGGAGACGCCCTTATGGAAATTGGAACTGGCAATCTATTCCTGAACAAAACCCCCAAGTGTCCATGCCATAAGAGATAAGATAGACAAGTGGGACCTCATCAAGCTGAAAAGCTTCTGCAAAGTCAAAGAAACCATCAAGAGAGCAGGGAGATAACCCACAGACTGGGAAAGAAATATTTGCCACCTGTATGTCTGATAAAAGCCCAACATCTAGGATCTACAAGAAACTCAAATATGCTGAAAAGAAAAAAAAAAACAGCCCCATGACAAAGTAGGCAAAAGATATGGATAGACGCTTCTTAAAAGAAGACATACGAGTAGTGAACAGATACATGAAAAACTGCTCAGCCTCACTAGTCATCAAAGAAATGCAAATTAAAACCACACTGAGATACCACCTAACTCTAGTCAGGATGACTATCATCAATAACTCAAAAAACAAGAGATGCTGGAGAGGATGCAGGGAAAAGGGAACACTTCTGCACTGTTGGTAGGAGTGTAAACTAGTAAAGTCTGTGGAAAACAGTGTGGCGATTCCTAAAAGATCTAAAAATTGACCTTTCATACAACTCCACAGTCTCCCTGCTGGGAATACACCTGGAGGAACTCAAATCTCTCTATGAAAAAGATACCTATACACGCATGTTTATTGCAGCATTATTCATAATAGCAAAAAAATGGAATCAACCATGCTACCCATCGAAAGCCATTTAAATTTTTAAATGTGGTACATATACATGATGGACTATTATGCAGCCATAAAGAAGGACAAAATTATGAACTTCACAGCAACTTGGATGGACTTAGAATCTATAATACTGAGTGATCTATCAAAGAAACAAAGAACTGAGTACCACATGTTCTCACTCATAAGCGGACTCCTTGAACAATTATCATAATATTATAAGAAAAGGATTGGCAGTAGTGGGAAACTGCCAGGGGAGGAGGGGCATCTCATCAACAAGGGTACCCGCATATGAACAACTGTATACCTAATCCTGAATTGCATCTCACACCTTTAAAATAAAAAATTTAAAAAAAGGAAAAAGGAATCTTTCCCCAGAATGAACTAAGGGAGAAAATATTAAGATGCCATCTCAAAACTTTGTCAAGTATATTTAGGGTAGTATATAAAATAAATAATTATATAATACAGAAAATTAAATAAAAATAAGTTCACCTTAAATTTTAAAAGATACTTTATCACTGGTCTCCCCAGATACTTTAATTTATAGAAACCCAATCAAAATAGGAAATTTTAAAATACAAGTACTTCATGAGAAATTTGGGCAACAAAACACTCACAGGGGAGCCAAGCAAAAATAAATATTCCCTTAAAGTAAAGTAGCTTATAAGTCCACAAGATTTGACTCTAATTTATCCAAGGTTCTTTTTAAAAATGAATTTAATTAGAAGGAAATGGTTAGAAAACAAGAGTATGAGGATTTCTTAGCAGGACACATCTTTTCCTGTGGTAATATCAAGCCAATGTGTAGTTGAGTTTGCCTAGCAGACATCTTCCGTTTGTGGAGATGAATACATTAGAAACCAATATAATCAACTATTCAAAAGTGCCCCCATTTCCCTTTATTTAGATCCACACTCACCCTGGGCCCCTCTGATCACTTGTGTTCCTTGAGGAAACTATTTAAGCAGACCTTAACATCTAGTTTTGCTAACATTTCTAGTCTCAGCTTAAAATAATAAACAGACTTTCCTATTTATAGATAAAAACAATTTTTAAAAATTTTTATTGACACATTATATTATACATATTTATGGGGTACAACTTGATGTTTTGATACCTATATATGTTGCATAATGATCAAAGTGGGGTATTTAGCTAAGTCATTGCCTCATGTATTTATCATTTATTTGTGATGAGAACGTTCAAAAGTCTCTCTTTTACCTATTTTGTAACATACAATAGCTTCCTGTTAGCCAACATCACCATCCTGTGCAACAGAACACCAGAACTTCTTCCATCTGCCTAATTGTAACTCTGCACTCATTGACCAACCTCTCTCCTCAACCTCACCTCTCCTTCACCTTCCCCTTCCTATCTCTGGTAGCCACTGCTCTACTCTCTGCTTCTATAATGCCTACTTTTTTTCTTTGAGATTCCATATATGAGTGAACATCTCTTGAAAAGGTAATTTTGGTAGTAGAATCCACTTTCCTCTTCATTTAGACTTTATTTTGTAAGGCAATATTATTCTCTATTACAAATATGAATGTCTTCTTTTTTTCATAATATTAAAGAATTTTCAACTTGGTAGAAACACTAGAAGTAATCGGGTTTAACCATTCCCCCAAAGCAGAAATCTTATGTATATTCTCCCTGACTTGTGGCTTATCTAGTGACTGCTTGCACATTTCTACTGGCAGGGAACTCATTGCTATACCAAGAAAACAGGCACTTTAGTTTCAGACAGCTCTAAGAGTTAAAGTGTTCTTGCTTATATTAAGCCCCGACTGATTCTCTATAAATGTGATCCATTCATCCTTTCTCTTTCTGTCCTCTGGCACTACACAGATTAAGTCTACTCCCAATTGTACATGACAGCTCTTCAAGTATTTGGAGATAGTGATAATATTCCCCAGGCTAAAACCCAGATTTAACAGTTCCTCAAACAAAATTGTCAGAAAAGCCTTTATTCATGCGATCTGGCCTCCAAATGCAAGCAGATGGCCAATGAACCACTGAGAATATGAGCTGAAATGTGGTCAAATGTGCTAGATATTATCTGATACTGCAGAGTACTATTAATTTCCTTATTTTAGAAAACAATGCTATGATTGCATTAGCTCTTTTATATATATAATATATATATATATTATATATATATATTTGGTTTGGAAAATATAGTTTATTTAGAAAGTAATTTTGAAAGAGAAAGAGGGGATTTACCTCCCCAAAGTAGGGGAGGGGGCCAAAGGCAGGAAACATGGCCCAGCCATAGCTCAAAGAGCACATGGCCACGCTATAGTTCAGCAAGGCAAAGGCCTGGCACATTAGCTTTTATAATAGTCGTGTCACACTAGTGATTCGCATTCAGTCTTCAGTCAGGTAAAATTTTAAGAGCTTCCCCAAAACAAACTTCTGTTAAGAGTATAGCCTATATTTTTCTGGTAGACTTTTAATCCAAGTGTAGAATTTAAAGTTGTCTTTAATTTTAATCTTGGTACTTTCAACCCATCACTTCACCCTATAGAGACTTTGTGTGATGTTGATTGCTTCAGCCATTTCCCTCACATTCTTTACCATCATCCAAATGATTGATAGGCTGAAGAAGTCAGGGGCATTTCCAGAGCCCCAAGGCACACCATCAGATATTGCTGAGGGTCACCTGGCTATCGGCCTTTTCAATGTATGCTTTTCCATGTCATCCTAAAACCATATTGCTTTCTGCTTTTTTTTTTCAGTATAAAATAATAAATTACATCACAAAGATATTGGGTTTCAGGCTTCCACCTTTGTATAATGAGGAAAGCTATGTACCCTGAGAATCTGCTGATGCTTGGTATGTATAGATTGATTTTAACCAGAAAAAAAATGTACTTTTCAGATGTTCTATGACTTAATCACCAAACTAATCCTATAAGGTAGATACAGTATTATCACTTTTACTTTATAGCTAGGAAAACTCCATGTGGCTAAAACTGCAGGTTCTCTGGAGAAAGGAAGCCTACATTTGAATTCTGATACTGCCTGATAAGCTATCATCTATGACTGGCAGCAAACTACTTAACCTCTGTTAGTGGTTGGTCTCTCCTCCTAAGATTGTCATGAGCATTAAATAAAATGATACATACAGATCATGTAACAGTAACTGGAAAGTAGTAAGGTCTTGATATTTGCTATCTGTAACTATTATAGCCCAAGATAAAAGAGTTAGGAAAGTGGCAGAGGCAGGATTTCAAGCAGTTTGATTCCAAAACCAATACAAATATGTATAGCCAAGGACACATAGAACTAATTTTATTTTTCCTTTAGCAAATACAATTTGTCTTCCTGACCATACCCTTTGATACAATTTTTTTTTAATGGGATTTTGAGACTAAAAAAAGGAACAATGGAACTAAAGACCTAGCTAGCCCCGTTAAAGTTTTTTTTTTTTAGTGACAACTTACAAGACAAAAACCAGGCTAAGAACTAGGTCACAGAAAAGATGAGTTACAAAGCAGACAAGTGGTAGTAAGGCAAGACATTTGTGAGGCAACAACAAATTCATTTGCTGTCAAGTATTGAAGGCAAATGCTGAATGGTATTTTGATAATGACAGGTTAAACACATTGTCCTGGTTCTTAATACCTTCTTGAGCTTTCCAGGGTTTAGACTTCTTCCAACATTTTCCTAGGTAAAAACTAACAGTCTAGGAAACTAGACTATTATTTAGCATTGCTTATTATTAGCAGATACATGAATAATATTAAGCATATAAACATAGAAGAAGACATCATTGTCTACTTTACGATCTTTTTAGTGAAAAGTTCTACTTCCAAACTTGAGGAGGTTATATTAAATACATGATAATTGGAATAACAGACAACAAAAATATACATCCAGTACAAGGTAATGTAAGATAAAGGAACAGATCATATATATTGCCTTTCTTAGTTATCAGATTAGAAGATAAAGAGAAATAAGAACAGAAATTTCAAGGAATGTTGGTCTTATTATCAGGTATAAATTAATCTAAAGTATATTTAATCATTAAGCAATTTTTAAAAATATGTGAAAGAAACAAGAACTCAGAAACAGAGCAAGATATCCACAAAACATACTTTCCAAAGAATAATTCCCAGCTATGCATTTCTTAATTTTAAACAAACAAATTAATATTATCCTATAAAAGGACAAGTTGTCTGAGTAATGCTGATGTTTCCTTAAAAACCTCTAATATTAGGATTCCACTAGAGAAATATAATCAGAATTTCTCTAGACACTGAAGTCCATGAAAAAAGATAATGAAGCACCCACAGTTCTGTGTCAGGTGAGAAAATAGGTAAAATGACACAAACAAAACTTTCCAGAGCCTGTAAAAGGCAGGAAATTATTCTCTTCCTATTGTGGCTTAAAGTCAAATCAGTAAAAAGAGTATAGAAAAAGTCACTTGATTTAATTTAATCAAGCCCACCCTTCTCTGGTCCTAGAAAGTTTCTGTGCAAAAGACTAAGTCACATGCAATTGTGGTATAATCTATGCCACTTATAATATACCTAAACGGCAAAAAAATGCAAAATGGCATTTTTTCACTTCTAAAAAATGTCATTACTCAAGCAATTACTGCTACCCAAAAAGTCACTAAAACTTGACGTATGAGAATGGGTTATGATCCTGATTTAGGAATAGTCAAAGAAGTTCACCTGCAGCTTACTTCCTAACTAAGAAAATATCCTAGTAAGAATTATACTGTATTGGAAACAAATCCAAAACCAAGAACCCAAAATTGTTGTGGCAGTTTTGAATACCAGGCCTTGCAGCAGGAAGTATATGAAAGTGTTAAAGTACAGGCCATTGCAAAGAGCTGCTAGTCTTGTTTCAGGTTTTTCAGACAAATACACTCCAAATCAGTAGCCACTTTTTAATATGTTAAACACCACATCTCTGGAGATAAACAAATTAATAATAACAACAATAGTAATATCCAGTTGAAAAGACTACATCACTTTACACTACATGGAATACGTTCATATCAATCATCTCGTGTTCTCTCTAAAACAAGCCGGAAGGGTAATTTCTTTTTTTCCAGTTTACAAATAAAAATTGAGTCTCAAAGATTAAAGCTACTTGCCTAATGCAAGTCATCTAATAAAAACAGCCAAGACTCAAACCTCGACTACCTTACTGAAAAACTTACATTTGTTCAATTATTGCCACTATCTATCCAACTCCCCTAAACCTTCAAGAGCTATCCATTTTTCCAATTCCAAAGTTATACTTTCTTTGTTCTTCTATGTGTGCTTGCCCTTAAGAAGAGCAGAAAACATGTAGAGAAAAATGTAGCACTCCCCTGACATTTTTATTTATAGTAAAAATTATATTTCATCATAAGGATAAAATACAAGAAAGCACAGGAAAATAATAACAAATCTGGAACACCATCTCAGAGCACATGTCTTACTCATGCTCACTGTGGTCAAAATGAGCACAGACAACCATTCCTTTGCACTCTGGAGGAAAGAGTTCCAGGTTCAGCTAATGGATACACACAGAGTTTGAACTTTTGCTATGCCCACATTAGCACCGTCCCTAACCAGATAAGCTAAAGCAACACAGAAAACTAAATAAAAAATCGTATTCCACCCAGCCAAGTCTAAAATTGAGACCTTTAGACTTTAGATACCAAAACATTTATGTATAATAAAAAAAAATACCTTAATGTGACAAAAAAAAAGTAAAAAAAGCATGTATCCATCCCTTAACTCAGAGTAATAACTTCTGGTTGTAAAGCAACTTCATAGTTTCTTCCTAACTGCAAACTCCCTGTCATGGAGGAATGCTGGCAAAATGATGAGTGAGTTGAAAAGTTTTGAAAGGCTGGCTGAAGCCAGAGAACAAAAGCAAAATATCACTAGTAAACACAGTAGTTGTGTAGACACATCACTCTTAGAAAAAAAATCTTTCAAAGTGCCTAATTAATGTGTGGTCAGTAGTGTACCTTTTGATGGATACTGTAGTGCCATGGTGCTAGAGCATCAAAGCATTTATAAGATCATTCTGTATATTTATATGTTGGCCATTTATTCTCTGGTAGCAATTTAGAATTATATTGATTATTTCCATTCGTTTCAGTGCCATTTAAAAGAATTATTTGTAAAGTGCTAAATAATACATCTGTTGAAAATAAAGCCCAATAAATCCATTCAAACAATAAATATTTATTGAGCACTTATTGTATACCAAGTAGACACTACACTAGGTGATGTAAATACCGCAGCAAAGATAACAGACATAAGCTCTGCCTCTGTTGGTCATAAGAGGATAAAAAAATGCTGTGATAAGACCCATCAGAAATCTCTGTGGTTTAACACAACAAACATTTGTTTTTCACTCCTACTACATTTTCCACACAGGTCTGCTGGGCCTTAGTTCTCTCAGGGATGGAGGTTCATCACACTGAAACTCTACTATCTGAAACATGTAGTTTTCTCAGTCACCATAGCAGGGTTGAAAAAAAAAAAACTTGAAGAGCCATATATCAGGAAAAAGAATATGGAACAAGAAATGGCACACATCGTTTCTGATTATAGTCACATGCTCTCCTAACTACAAGTGGGCTGAAAAATATTTAAATAAAATCTGTATTAAGGAAGAAGAGAAGAATAAAATAATGGCAAGCACTGATAAAACTGCCCTCATAAAACTAGTAATTTAATGGGAAATATGTACAAGTAAAAAGACAATTGAAGCACAGTGTGGAGTAATGTCAACAAGATGGCAGAAAAGAAAATTCTGGACTCTTCTTCCCATGGACACACCAAATCAAAAACAATACACAGACCAATTCCTTTTTTAAAAAATCTAGCATCTAGCTGAGAGGTTCCCATACCCTAGGAGGGCATCAAGTGAGTCAAATCAAAGCTGGCAGCAACATTAGAGACATCCTCTTGCCATAATCCTTATCCCCAGCACCTTGTTATATAATCAAGAGAAAACTCCCAGTTCTCTGCTTCTCCCAGGAAAGGAAAAGAAAGGATTGGACTATACAGCTAATATTCTGATTTTTCTGCAGGCTGCCTGAGGCTCTGGCTTTTGTTTTGCCTGTTTTGGAGCCCTAATAGGACCTTGAATACTCTAGATGCCTGAGGGCTACTGAGAACAAAGCAATTTAAACACACACATTAGCACTCACCACAGTCCTTCCCCTGAGCCAACTCAGAGAAAGCAGGCAAAAACTTTGATTCCAGCTTCTTCCAGGAAGAAAAAGAGCTGAACCATGAGTCCAATGTTCCAATTTTTTCAGAGGCTGCCTGGGAAGCTAGCTTCTGTCTGGCCTTTCATAGAGAACCAATGGGACCTGGCATACCTGGAGACTGCTAAGAACAAAGGTGGTGGTTTAAACTAGCATGAAGATTCGAAAGACTCCTAAATCTATGGACAGGCCAATTGGTGAGGGGTTTCTCCTGTATTAGGCCAGTCTGTGAAGACTGGGAGATGTGACTGCTTTGTCTAATGTATAGACTCTAACACAAAGAGTCAAGGAAAATGAAGAAAAAGCAAAATATGCTTCAAAGGTACAAGACAAATCTCCCAAAACTGATCCTAACGAAACAGAGTTATATGATTTCCCTAATAGAGAATTCAAAATTATTCTCATAAAGATGCTCAATGAGATCTAAAGAATAATACATAAACAAAGTGAAAATTTCAGCAAGGGATGGAAAATGTAAAAAAAAGTACCAAGCAGAAATATTGGAGCTGAAGAATACAATAACTGAACAGAAAAATTCACTAGTGGGGTTCAACAACAGACTAGATAAAGCAGAAGAAAATATCAGCAAACTTGAAGACAGATCATAGGAAATTGTCAAGTCAGAGAAGCATATAGAAAAAAATGGAAAAGAGTGAAGAAAGCCTACAGGACTTATGAAATACCATCAAAATGAATCAATTTATATACTATAGGAGTTTTAGAAGGAGACGAGAGAAAGAAAGCATATTCAAAGAAATAATGACAAAAAAATGTCCCAAATCTGAGGAAGGAACTGGGCATCCAGGTCCAGGAAACTCAGTGGATCCCAAATAGGGGAAACCCGAAGGAATTTACACTGAGACACATTACGATCAAATTTTCAAAAGTCAAAGACAAAGAGATGACCTGATGGTTTCACTGATGAGGTCTATCAAATATTTAAAGAAAAATTAATGCCAATCTTTCTAAATTTCTTCCAAAATATTGAAGAAGATCCCCTGTATATACCAAAATCTACATATACTCAAGTCCTGCAGTCAGCCCTGTGAAATTCACATATACAAAAAGTTGACCTTCCAAATAGGCAGGTTCTGAAAATACTGTATTTTCCATCTGCATTTGGTAGAAAAAAAATCTGCATATAAGTAGGCCCACACAGTTCAAACCCATGTTGTTCAAGGGTCAACTGTTCAAGAAAACTATAGACCAACATTCCCGACGAACATACATGCAAAAATTCACAACAAAATACTATCAAACAGAATTCAATAGCACATTGACAGGATCATGCCCTGTGACCAAGGAGGATGCAAGGATGGTTCAACAATTGAAAACCAATTAATGTGGTCATTAAGAGAGGGATGATAAAAATAACATAATCATCTTAATAAATGCAGACAAAAATTGACAAAGTCATACCCCTTCATGAAAAAAAATTCAACAAACTAGGAATAGAAGCACATTACTGCAAGACAATAAAGACTACATGTAAAAAGCCCACAGCCAGCCTCACATTCGCTGATAAAAAACTGAAAGGTTTTCTGAGATTAGGAATATGTCAATAATGCCCACTCTCATCACATCTATTCAATATAGTAGCAATAGTCCTAGCCAGAGCATTTAAGCAAGACAAAGAAATGAAAGGCATCCAAATTGCATAGAAAAATTAAAATTATCTGTATGTGCAAATGATATGATCTGTTATGTAGAAAATCATAAGAAGTCCACAAAACAAAACTATAGAACAAATTGGCAAATATAGTAAAGTTAAAGGATACAAAATCAACATATAAAAATCAATTGTGATTCTACACATTAACAATGAACTATTCAAAAATGAATTTAAGAAAGCAATCTCATTAACAATAGCATCAAAAAATGCTTAAGAATAAACTTAGCCAATGAGGTGAAAGACTTATATACTATATTGATTAAATAATTAAATAAGACTTAAGTAAATAGCAAGACATCTCACATTTATGAATTGGAAAACTTAATATTGTTAAAATAGCCATACTACCCAAATCAATCTATAGAGTCAATGAACTCTCTATGAAAATCTCAATGGCATTTTTATAGAAATAGAAAAAAATCCTAAAATTCATATAGAGCCACAAAGCACTCTGAATAGCCAAAACAATCTTGAAAAAAGAATAAACCTAGAGGCATCATACTTTCTGATTTTCAAACATATTACAAAGCTAAAGTAATTTAAATAGTATGGTACTTGCATAATGACAGACATATATAATCATGGAACAGAATAGAGACCATAAAACACACACACACACACACACACACACACACATACACACACACACACACCCATTTGGTCAGTTGCTATTCAACAAGGGTGCCAAAAATATGCAATAGGAAAGAATAGCCTCTTCAACAAATGATATAGGAAAACAGAATATCCACATGCAAAAGAATAAAATTGGAACCTTATCTTACACCATACCAAAACATCAACTCAAAATGATTAAAGGACTTAAACATAAGACCTGAAATTGTATTTTAAAAAAAACCTCCTAGAAGAAAGCATGTAGGAAAAGGTATATATTCCTTGAATATGACAACAAAAGCCTGGGCAACAAAACAGACAGTGGGCCCACTACCAAGCTATAAAGTTTCTGTACAGCAAAGGACACAACAGAGTGAAGCAGAAACCAATGGAATGGAATGGGGAGAAATATCCGCAAACCATATATCTAATTAGGGCTTAATATCCAAAATATATGAGGAACTCCAATTAAATAGCAAAAAAAAGTAAAGAATAACAGTTTTTTAAATGGGTAAAGAACTTGGATACTAATCCAAAGGAGATATACAAATGACAAACAGGTGTATACAAAGATGCTTGCCAGGTTCGGTGGCTCGGTCTGTAATCCCAGCACTTTGGGAGGCCGAGGCGAGTGAATTGCCTGAGCCTGTGGGTTCAAGACCAGCCCGGGTAACATGGCAAGGCTTCATCTCTACAATTAAAAAAAAAAATTAGCCTGGCGTGGTAGTGCGCACCTGTAGTTCTGGCTACTTGGAAGACTGAGGCAGAAGGATCGCCTCAGCCCAGCAGGTCAACGCTGGGATGGCCATGAGTGTGCCACTGCACTCCAGCCTGGGAAACAGAGTGAGACTCCAACTCAAATAAGAAAAAAAAAGGATGCTCAACATCACTAATCATCATAGAAATGCAAATCTAATAATTCATGTTCCAGGCGGACAGTGCAAGATTTCACTGAGCTACTCAGAACAACTAGCAATTTAAGAATATTGAATTATTTATTTCTGGACTTTTCCATTTAATATTTTCTGACTGCAGGTAACTGAAACTGTGGACAGAGAAACCAGGGATGAGGGGGGACTGCTGTACCTTGAGAAGAAGATCAAAGAGAGGAGAATGAATGGAGTTAGGAATCAAGGACATAGAGTATTTCCAGAAGGCAGGATAGTGAGCAATGTCAAGTGATAGAGAGAGAAGCCAAGTAAAATAAAGACTGAGAAGTATCCACTGGATAGTCTGACAAAGAGGCCATAGGCGACCATGTGGATTTTGGATACACCTACCTAAGATGATGGAAAGATTCGTGGCAAAAAGCAAGACTGTGAGACAAGCGCTGAAAACTTTTAGTGAGTGAGAGGGAATAATCAGCAAGTTGCTACATGACAGAACGGAAGAAGTGCAAGGTGAATGCCAGAAGCCTCCAAGGCTTTCATATAAAGGTGGAATGTAATTCTAAATTAATTTTTAAAGGGATGATAAATCTGTACTGCACACTAACTGACATCTATCATAAAAAATATTTTGCTTCTGTCTTTTCTTGAAAGTAATTAAAGGGCATTTTCTACTTTATTCTGCAAAGTACAAAAGATATTCCTATGGCTATGTTGTGCTTTCTTTGATTAGTGATGCTGTGACCACACCAGCTAAAACAGTTTTATTGTATCTTTTTATATTTCTGCTCGCAATATAATTCTTACTTTTCAGAGTAAAATTCAAACTCATTTCCTACTAAAAGGATATACATATAAATCTGTGTGTCACACAAAGCTCACGAAAAAGTGTTAAGTGATTCTAGTAAGAATTATTGGCCCATGTGCAGGCTGCAGTAAAAACTGCCAAGTCTAGAAACAGTTTTAAATACCAGGTACTTTCATATGCCTAGAACAACATGACACCATTATCCCTAAGTTAATGTGGCATATGGCACCTGTAATCTGAAGCCTCTAAGAATGTGTATTGTGCTAAAGAGAGAAATTTTTAAAAATCTGCAAAGGGTTTTAGCTATCCCTATAGACAGAATAGTATGAGAAGTAGCCTGAACTTAACCTTCCTTCAGTAGTTTCTTCCAAACTGAATGTATACCTTATTGAAATAAACAATTCTAAAAATTAAGTTTTAGACATCAAATCACAGAATTACATTGTTGGAAAAAAATTAAAATGTTACTTGCCAATTACCTTTTCCTTTGTCACAAGTAGAACTTTAAACCATCCCCAAAAGACAACCATCAATCTGCAAAGAAATTTGACAAACTCCTTTGTCATGATGCTTGATATTGTTGCAAAAGTCAAACATGCAAGAAGTTGTCCTTGGAGACTAATAAGTTCCACTTGGGTGCCATATCAACAATTAGGCTAGTCTTTAAAACTGGAAATAAAGACCATTTTGACAGACTTGAAAAGAAACAGCTAAAAAGAAAAGAAACAGCTGGCTAAAATTCATTGTTTTGTTTAATGTCAGGACGTTGCTAGGAATGTCATTGAGGATGCTCTCTGTATATTCTAGAGGGTACTCTTTATGAAAATTCACAGAAAAAAACTCTGGTTTCAATATGAAAATTCAGTAATATTTTCCCCGAATATACACTGTATAATATATGGTCTCTATACCTGTTTATTATTTGCTAATTAATTCTATGGGATTGCTTTAAAGTCCCCCCCACCATCAATGTGGGAGAAGACATTGAGAAGAACATAGGACAGAAAATAAAATCAGTGCAGAGAACGGAGGAAAGTATAGGGAAAACTCCTACCCTTCATATATAGGGATTTTGTGGCCATTCTAGATGTGTGCGTGTATGTGTGTGTGTGTGTGTGTGTGTGTGTATGTGTGTGTGCATTCTTCTTCCTATACAATTTCATCCCACAGAACACATATTTAAAAACTGTATTTATCTACTTCTGGGGAATATATTACCAGAAAATATATCAGTTTTAAAAAAAAAGCGTGTCTCAGAGTTTCTGTGAGCCAGGAATGTGAGCACAATTTAGCTGGTCTCCTGGTTCAGGGCTCTCACAAGTCTATAATGATAATATTGGCTGAAGCTGCAATCATCTTGTTGCTTGATGTGGGGAAGATCTGCTTCCCAGCTCCCTCATGAGGTTGTTGACATGCCTCAGGTCCACACTGACTGTGGTCTGGAGACAGTAGTTTGTCACGTGGTCCTGCCTGTCCACAGGACGACATACCCCCAATGTGGCAGCTTACTTCCCCCAGAGTAAGAACTCCAAGAGCAAGAGAGCAGGAAAGGGTGCTCAAGACAGAAGCTAGTCTAACCTCAGAATTAGCATGCCTTCACTCTTAGCAAATTCTGCTAATTAGAAGTGAGTCACTGAGTTCAACCTACACTTAAGAAAAAA
The DNA here is from genome assembly GCA_963574415.1 of Tarsius wallacei. Classification (NCBI taxonomy): domain Eukaryota; kingdom Metazoa; phylum Chordata; class Mammalia; order Primates; family Tarsiidae; genus Tarsius; species Tarsius wallacei. The sequence continues at coordinate 86,142 of CAUYQG010216134.1, read as the reverse complement.
AGAATACATATGAGCTGGGCTTGAATGCCAGGAGGTGGAGATCACTGGGGCCATCCCAAAGGATGCCCGCTGCACAGTTACAGTCATTTTTTCACATGACAGGGACTCTTCTTTACTCGACTCTTCTTTACTCCTATTGAAATCTGAGGTAAAACAAGGCATAACAGGTTTGCCTTAAGAAAAACTGGAACTGATTTTAATTTTCTTAAACTACTGTCATGGGCGCAGAAAATGCAATCAAATTGGCAATTGAGTCTTTAACTTTGACAATTCCTTTGTTAATCAGTGAGATCTTTTCTGTAGCTTCATTATGGATATGAATTCCTATTACTTTATTTTTTGCTTTGTAACTCATTCTTACTACATATTTAGGCTGATACAAATTATCCCTGGAAAAGAGCTTTTATCTTTAAATAATCTCATGGCCCCTGTTAGTACTGAACTTGGCTGTAAATGAGTTTCAATTGTCTATGAATACTCAGTGTGCATCAAGGTCAAGATTTCTTTCTAGAACCTCCCAAGGTAATACTCTTTCCCTCCTCACCTCTCTATTCTCTCCTACTGATTTTAGGTATGGTGACTATACATTTAAATTAGCCCTAGACATCACAGTCTATGCCTTTTCTTTTGTGGTATTATTAACAGCACTCCCTTTCACTTTCAAAAGTGTCCTCATTTGGATAATAAATTACATAGTCATCCTATTTTTAGATAATGCTGTGTATTTTTTAAAATGTATGTTCTGTTTTTATTAGGTGCTATTTTAGGAGCTATAGAGAATGGACTAGAGGAAGCATCTTGTATCCTCTTTCTAGTAGAAAAGGTTCAGAGAGGGAGAAAATAAATATAGAAAGAGTGAAGGGCTCATTGCTGAGCCTTCTTAATCTTTACTTCTAGCAGTGGTGTACATTTGACATTCATTGAATAAAAGCAGAAAAGGCCCAGACCATTGAGCAGAATTTGAACGGATATATTTGGTAAAAATAAAATATGCCTAAGGGCAACATCAAAAAGAAAGTAAACAAAATGTATTTTTTAAAAAACATGGGCAAGCCTGTTTTGACTCCCTCTTGACCCTTCTGGGCAGATGAGAACTTTCTGGGTAACTGTAAGAGTAGGCAGAGCAAGCACTGCAAGCACTCCATTCTAACCCAATTTACACAGGTCACAATTTTCCAGTCCAGTGCTTTTTCTGGGCTGTAATGGAAGACATCATATAGATATACAGTCACATGATTTACTATCTACCCTGACTTCACCCCAATCAGGGAAAATACATACTATGTGCACTGCTTTGCACAGAAACTTTTAAGATCAGGAGCTATTTAAGTATTCTTCCCTTTATGACCTTATTCTTTGCCTTCAGCAAATTCCTCCCTTAACTTACTCAGAAGTGGGAGTTGACTTAAACATATATTTCTCCATCTCCAATTATTTCACACTGTAACATTATTAGCATGGGAAGGGAGCGCCCTGTTGTCAGGGCAACCAGGAGTGGGAAAGTTCAGTCACAGTTGGAGCCTCTATTGTAATTGATCAAATTCCAGCTGTGTTCTTGACTCATTTCAATTTTGTAGACATAAGAAGGTAAAACATCTTATAGCTCCAGACTTAGTATACATGTTTTATCCGTATCTCCATAAGGTCCCACTGATCTATATCTTTTCTCTTGAATTCAGTAGTTTAACTCATTTATTTCTTTTACCCAAGGATAATATTCAAAGAATTTAAAACAAAATGTCATGAGAAGTCCCCATCAGAAGGGATGTACCCACCAAACCAGAAGAAATAGATTTCTCCTCTGTTCAATTATCGCAGACTTAACATCCCGATTGGCCAATGGATAAGAATTAAATTTTGATGTGAAATGCATCCATGTCTTTTATGCTAAACCATAGGTATGATGATTTGTTAAAAATCATTTTATATACTTCATAGGAAGAAAGACACTGTATGTTAGAAGGTGGAGAAGGACGTCAAAAACATTGTATTTAGGAAAGAGAAGCAGGATATTAGAAAGCATATAATCTCTTCCTAATTGAGGCAGGAGTGGCCCCATGTGGTACCTAGTAGTGTTTTTTTCTGAAATTTTCTGGTTCTCCCCCTTCTAGGCACATGGTATGACTGCACTTACCACTCCCTTGAGCTTGTTTAGGACCAAATAATTACTTCTAACCAGACTCGTAAGCAGAAGTGATATATGTCACTTCCAGGCAGTATGTTCTATCATGGCTCTGAGACCTCCTGAGAGCTACTAGCAACCTTCCAGAATATAGCTATTTCAGCCTTGATCCCAGAGGGAAGGTGACTAGAAGCAGAGCCCCCCAGGTGACTCACACTAAAAATGTCATGTGAGCAAGAAATGAACATTGTCATTTTCAGCCACTAGAGTTTCATATTTGTTTGTTACTGAGGCATAGTCTAACCTATCTTGACTGATATATCTTAGTTTTAAGACCTTATCATGGGTTCTCCTGCTTTATATTCTAATTCTGAGATACCTACTTCAATGGCTCTTAACAAGGAGTTCATACATTCTCTCATATTGTATACAAAATTAGGGAGTCCACAGTACCCACTAAGTCCTCCAAAACTCTTGACTTTAGCTCCCCCTTGTTGTTCCTAAGTAATTCATGAGTTTAGTCTATTACCATGACAGCCTTGACTTGGATCTCCAACCTTGGCAACTTTGACTTGGATCTTCTAGTTCCAAATTCTTACCTTGTATTTTTAACCCATCATCACTCATTGTCTAAGTGTCTATGATCTACTTCCTGAACCAACTCTGGATGCTTGTTTGATCTCAGGGACATCTGTCTTTAAACTATAACTGGTAATTGTGCCCAATGTAAGTGCTCAGAAAATGTGTTTCTAATCAATGAGACTGAGATCAAAGAGATCAACAGTCTCAATGGCTCTGATTCTGTTTGAAACCCTGTTCCTAAGAAACATAAGAAGAAATGGCTCTTGGAATTTGAGTTAAGAACCCTCCCAAAGCTTGAGGGGTCTAGGTATTATGTGATATCTCTGGAAGCAATTCACCAAATGGGTACACAAATCTAGTTTCTTTACTAATTTATGTCATCAAATTTGCATAAACTTACCCTAAACTGACTTGCCTTTAGATGATGTAGTAAAGTGATGGTCAAGGCCACCCTCTCTCCTACTTCATCTCCTTACCACTGAGCCCTATTTTAACTTGATATGATCCCAACAGAAATATCACATCTATTGTTCTCTTAAGACCTATCCTGCCGGCTCGGTGGCACAGCCTGTAATCCCGTGCCTTGGGAGGCTGAGATGAGTGGATTGCCTGAGCCCGCGGGTTCGAGACCCACCTGGGCAATTTGATGAGACTTCATCTCTACAATAAATCAAAAACTAGCTGGGTGTGGTAGCACGCACCTGTAGTTCCAGCTACTTGGAAGGCTGAGGTGGCAGGATAGCCAGAGCCCAGCAGGTCGAGGCTGCAGTGGCCAGGAGTGGCCACTGCACTCCAGTCTGGGCGACGGAGTGAGACTCCAACTCAAAAAAACAAAAAAAAAGACCTATCCTATGAAATCTGTTCACCTCTCAGTTTTATGAACTATATATCCACATACTTGATTAAATGCCACTCTAAGTTTCAAAACATATCTCTGTTACTTTTCACAATGTTTTATCAACAATGGTTTAATTTGGCTACTTAACCTTAAGTTTGTACATAGCATTCTCTGATAAAAGTAAAATACTTTAATAATAAATATATTTTATTACCTAACAATGGATTTTATATATACATACATAAATATGATGTATCATGATATATTGAATAATATATACTGTTCTATAATATATTCAAAATAACAGAACATGCTTATATAGAAAATATATTAAACATGCTTAAGCAATCAAATACTGAAGTGATATGGAAGCAATGAAACCTGCTATTTTTTTGCATATAAGCATTTTATATGTGATATATACTGTAGTCTTTCCTGTTACTACATAGGATGCTGAATAATTTAAGCTTTGAAACATACCTAGGAACCATCCTCCTAATCTTTTAAAATATGTGTCTTAGGGAATGAAAGTTAAACTATGTAGGCAATAAGATATGCATAAAAATCCAATACTCTTTCTGTCTTCATATTTTGTTTTTATTCTATTGACTTTTTATTACAAAGGACATAAAGCAGAAGATTTTTAATTAAGTAAGAATATTCATTTAATATGCTACTTAAATCAGGATCAGACTTTGAGTCCCATTTCTAAAGAACTTTCTATTACAAATGTTATGCTCTTCCACGTTCCATAATTCCATGTCTTCTGACACTAACTTAGTCAATTATGTTAGGTATATTTGTTTAAAAAAAAAAGAAAAAGAAAAGAAAGAAAAAGCAGAGTGTCAAAGTTCCCTGGCGTTTGCCAAAAAGAAACTGAAATAGAGAGAAGTTAACCAATTTTAAAACATTCTCTTCTTAAAGAAAGCACAGTCAGCTCACTTAAATCCACCATGAAAAAGGCATTATCTTCTGGCCTGACCTGGTGCTGAAAAAGTAGAAGAGGTTGTAGGCATTCCTAATTCAGCAGCAAAGACAGTTTAGACAATTGTGCTGCAACTAATGTTACCTTAATGGGGAAATATTTGAATAATAATATATTTTACTAATAAACATTTACGATTTGTCTTCAATCCCTGAAGAATAACTACAGGACTAATCAGTAACAAATGGGATAACTTGTCACACAAATGTCACTTTCTCAGATAGTGCTAAGACACATCTTACTAATTTATTAGATTAGACTGTATATGTTTTGGTAAACCTTAACATTCAGGATATCATACACATCAATTTTTTATGTCTGGAAAGTAATTATTTCCTACATGTTCACCACTGGGAAGAAGGAATTGAAAAGGAACAAATTATTCATTCTTATATGGGCTCTAGGTAACAAACACACATGCACACACATAGACTGTTATGTCACTAATTCCCATGTTATCATCCATAATTTCATTAAATTTTCCCTTTTTAAAAAAGGTTAAAAAATTAGCAAATAATCATTTAGTTTACTTAGTATAACACTTGATTTTCTCTTCTGAACACTAATAAATAACTAGAGTAGATTCTGGTATTTACTTTTAACTGATGGAAAATAAAACAAGGAACTGCTTATGTACATTTATAAACATGCACTGTAATAGCATTCAAGCAAAGTGTCATATATTCCATATGCTAATTTCACCTCATAATAATCTTTAAGATTATACATTAAATACTATGGCATAGAAAATTCATATTTATTGAAGACCCACTGGTGTCAGATATTCATTTGGACATTTTGCATTAAATTAATAATTATTATAATTGTATAATAGTAATTTAATAATAAGATTATTACCATAAATTTGATCATTTCACTATAATGGCCAAAGTACATATTGTTACTATTATAAATTAATATTTATTGAGAGCTAAAGTATGTGAAAAACTAAAATACATTTTTTCTATTTTAATGGGCTACTAACATCAGGAATTCATTATGTGGTGGGTATCATACCAATTGCTTTGCATTCATTCCCTTCTTTGATTGTCATAACAACTCTAAAGTGGGTACTAACATCCTCATTTTACACTTGAGGAAACTGAGTTCAGAAAGTGAGGCTTACTCCAGATCACATGACTAAAGGATGTCAGGGGAAAAAAGTCCATGCTGTTTCTATAGTTCTATACCATCTCCCACACAAAACAAAGCAAATGGCAACTGAAATTTTTGGTGATCTTGAATTTAGTTTTTTTCCTCCACTTTAGAAGCATGTATGTCCCCCAGATTAATGATGATGCTGATGTGAAGAATAGGGATATTAACAACCCTATAACAACAATTCATTCACAGGAAATAGGGAAATTAACTTGTCGGCTTTATTTTTGCCAGTATGTAGGTAAGATGGGGCTAACATCCAGGCATTCTGATTCCTGGATCTGAATTTTTCCCCTGCAACAAGCTGATAAAATGTTTAATGAGCGAATTGGAGTGAGCAACTCTGAGCAATGATCACAGACCTAAGTGTGTCAAATCAATGTCAATTCTGAATAGACAATAATGCAGTCCCACAGAGTAACAAGGACGAAACATTGATTATGTTTTTCGTTAGCTTTAAAACGTCATCAGTGCAGACACTAACTAAATTTGTGATAATCTGGATATGCTGCACTCTTACCTTTGTCCTATCAAAACCAATTAATGTGGAACTAACAGTATTAAAAGCAGCAAATTGTAGCCTACTGCTTTTCTCTCTCTCTCTCTCTCTCTCTCTCTCTCTCTCTCTCTCTGTCTCTCTCTCTCTCTCTCTCTCTCTCTCTCTCTCTCGCTCCCTTCCACCCTCTGGTGCCCTAGTGGGTCAACCCTCTTGACCAGATCTCAGCCATTTGTTTCCACCTTTTATTCTCTCCATCCCATTCTCGGCAACCAGTTCTGCCCCTTACTCCCAGCCTTAGTAATTAATTGTGCTATTATTGTGAATTAATCGTACAAGCAAGTCAATGTTTAGCCTAATTAAGAGTGAAACCAACAAATTATTTAAAGCACCACTCCAGCAGAATTTGCATCCAGCCTTGTGTGAGAAGCCAATCAAGCTTTTCAGCTATTGACTCAAGGACTTCTGGGCTTCATTAAACATACAGCTAGGCTCTCTTCCCACCCCACCTCCTCAGCCCTTCCCAGACCTCTATCCTCTACTCACCCCTAAGCGCAGTGTTTCTTTATGTACCTTTGGAAGGAATATTACATTTCTTTTTTTTTTTAATTTACTACAATTCAAATTGCTAGCTTTGTACTTCAATAGTTTTGTCAGTTTAGGCCATTTATAGTGTAACATTATTAAAGATTATTTGAATTTTTTCTTACCATTTCCCAAAATAAAACACCTAGAAACAGGCAAGCATTCTTGCCTTAGAAGGAAGCTCCCAGCGTAAACAATGGCAGCAGGTCAACCAACTTTCTACTTGAAGAGCAACAACAGGTGAAAATCAAGGTTTTTTAACAGTTTTTTAAAAAGTGTACCTGGGTTCCTACTTCTAGATCAGTGGTGATTAGTAGAGGAAAAAAGTTTGCATAAGGAATCTTAAAGCATTACTGAAGGTGCTGAAAATAATAAACTTAGCAAACACACACACACACACACACACACACACACACACACATACACACGACCTACTGCCTGGAGTGAAAGTTCACCCTGAATTTTTCCATTAAAGGGTAATTCAGCCTTGGGAAAAATAATGTGCTGAAGCCTATACCTCTGGCAACAGAAACTCAAGTTGTAAATCAGAATCTTTTCTGATACAATGTGTGGACACATTTATGGGCCATGGTATTGGCCTTTTTTAAAAAAATTGAGGATAAATGTAAGAGCTCCAGAAGCTAAGGCCTAAGTCAGCTTTGTGCACGGACTTTTATTAGATCTTGAACAATTTCCTCCTGCCTTCCAAGTCTATGCTAGCCTCTCGCTCATTCTTGTTTCCTATTCATCCTTGCTTGCTTCTGATGCCACAGAAACCATGCATTTTAGATTTTAGAAAACTGTCCATTTCAAATATTCTCTCCTGCCACCTCCCTTGATGCAACCTGCCCTTGTCAGATCACACTGAGGGTACTCACCACAGTCAGCCAGATGAGTTCTCCATATTATTTCTTACTCAAACTTACCAGAAAGGAAACAGAAGAGAAAGACAGTCTATTCCATTGTCAGTATATGCACCACCTAATTCATACCTTCATTTTGTTCAGGTTCTGAATATGTATACTAATACTTATTTTTCAAAATTGCTTGCACCACTTTGTCTTATTTCCAGTTTCTTTCTCTTCAATGCTTAACACATATTGATGTATTATTTCATATTTGTAATAATTCCCTGGAAAAAGCTTTGTATCAGGAAAAATAAAACTTTTCTTTGTAATTAACACTAGAAGATATCAGTTTCTTTATATATTGAACTAAATGCTGTTGTATGCACTCTTTGGCAACTTATTCCAGTTCCCAGAGGAATTTATGATTGCAATACAGGAATACACAGATGTATATGCATGCATATAGATGTTCACATACTGCTATTTAAACCTGTTTTAGAACATAAAGACGGAACCAAGCACGTCACAAAATAATAAGCGCTTATTACAAAGTTCACTATGAAGATTTCTCCAAAAATCCCATTAACAACAAGGCAGCAAATATTTCAGCACCAAATTTCAGAAATTCAGAAGGGGGAAAATTCCCTTTTTAGCCGGAGAAAACCTATGATTCATTAATGAGTCCATGAGTGCTGAAAACATGCCTTTTGCTGCCATCAAGTGGCTCTTTTCAGAATATTCTTATAAACAGCAACCATGGTGGCTTACTTCGCTTTCCCACCACTTCCTTCCTTGTACAGTACACATGTATCATCCTTTGGGGACTGTTAATATTTGAAAACACCATGCAAGCCTTTCCTAAATTAGGGCTTTATACTATGGGTGCTATAAAAATTACATTACTAAGAAATTCTTCAGGAATACAACTTCGAAAAGTGTTTGAAGTTTCCAAAAACTAAAATCCTTCCCAGCCTTAGGTGACCTGCTTAGGTTCTGGTCAGTAAAGACCTTGACCTGGACTTGGGAGCGCATCTCTATTAATACTAAATAGATTTTCTAAATAGACTGACTTTAAGAACTCTAGCTGAGCACAGAGGAAACCAGTGAGTTTAGTTAGAATAATTTTTAACCAAGTCAAATCTCACTACTCTGGAAGAAAATGTTTTTATGTTTCGTTTCTATTGATGTCTCACTTTCTGGAGTCTTCATTCTGGTATGTGATGAATGTAATGTATGTGTGTAATGCAGCATATTGTGAACTGCCAAAGTTCAACTGTAATTACTACATAACTCTCATTTTAATTTAGTTAATTGTTTTGTCCCTTTTTCTTTGAGTATCTTCCCTTTTTTTCCGCAAGAGATAGTCAATTGAACCGATAGTGGAATTAAAGAAAAAAAGACAATTGCTACTTAAAAAAACAAAACAAAGACAAAGGGATTGTGGTAGCAACCCTTTGAAGAAAAGAAAAGTAGCTCAGAGTAGTCTGAGCCACGTGAGGTAGACAGGCCCAGAAAGGCACAAGTATGGGACTTTGGTCATTACTTGCCTCTCCCCCAACACTCCTCTCACCTCTGCACCCATGACTGGGGACAACTGCTTACAGTCATTTTGTTCCTGACTAGCTGCTGAATAGCCAATCAACAACTTATGTCATTTTAATGCAAATTCTCGGTAAACAACTCAGGAACTATCTCTTATTTGCCTTTAATAATTCACTGTTAACTGCTGGTAATCGGAGTATATATTCAGGGTCATTTGAATTTTTACTCCTGGATTGCAATCCTCCAGCTTGACCCAAATGAACTCTCTACTTACATTAATTCTGCCTCAGCTTCTTCCTTTTAGGTCAACACCTTCATATTCTGAGAAGGCAGCAACTCAGAATATTGGTTCTTTGATTGGAAAACATCTTCATGTGATTTTTGTTAGGAAAAGAAAAACCCCAGATAAATCGAAGTGTACAGAAGCTGAGGTCAAAAGGTACAAAAGTGCTCTACACAGTAACACACAGGAATTCTGCAAGTTTTTGGGGAAAGGTTGGGGGACTCCAGAGAGAAATACAAAGCTGAAACTGGGAAAATAGGCAGGGATGTTTGGGGCTGCTCTAAAACCCAAAGGAAACTATATGCTACAATCACAAAACTGCGCCTGTGGATATGACATGAGTTCCCTGGGAGAAATCTTCCTGCATCCAGTTTAAGTCGCACAGGCTTCCTTGATGCTGGCCTGTGCTAATGGTTATACGTTTTCCATTTTACTTTCTCTGTAGCCCTCTTCAGGACCATCTAATGCAGGGACTTCTATCTCAATTTCTCACTTAATATGAGCCCAAATCCCTGTTTCTGGTCCCTACATGAGAGTTTAAAAACTCAAGTCCCTAAGTCACTGCCTATGGAGTGTCAGCTCATAGGCTTACTGCCTTGGTTTTCAGATCCCTCTTCATTTTTGTCCTCTGGGATTTTTCCTGACCTTTGGATAAACTCAACTATGCATTTTAAAAGAGTTTGTCAGGCTGCATTATATTTTTCAGCAGTTCTAAAGATTTTGTAGTAGAAGAGGCTTCAGGTTACCTAGTGTGCCACCTTGTAAAAAAAAAAAAAGAAGTTGTTCATAAAATGGCTAGATGCAAAACTCTGTCCAGGATCAGCACTTTCTCTGCAGCAGAACCCTCACCGACAACCTCAAACAACATTTCTATAAAGATGAGTTTAGTTTCATCTTGGTGACTTAAAGAATAAAAGAGGTTACAATACGTGGCATTTTGGTGGTATGAGGCATAGAGGGGTAGAGAGTCAAAAGTAGGAGGAAAATTTTCCCCACAGTGCTAGAAAACATGAATTGCCTGAAGCTTGGTCCCTTTCAGCCCAACCAGCTAACTTACCTCTGTCCCTCTCCATCTGACTTTCTCTCAGCCTGGCTCCCTAGAGCCATAAGAGTTAGTGTATATCTCAGGGGATTCACTGAAATAGAAAAGCAGGAGCTAGCAGGAGCTATCAAGTCAATTCCAGATAGAACCTTGATGTAGATGTGATGCAGATAAATCTAGGGATTCTGTTCTCTGTAGCAAGGGATCATGGGACCCCAGCTTAGCTGAAATTTACACCCATTCCTAAAACTGGAACATATACACAGAAAAACAGAGCAGTCTAGGGAAACTCCTTTCTTTCTCTCAGAAACCCTACAGCCACCTGCCACTCATTCCAGTCCTGAACTCTTCCAGTTTGGAAAGGAGTCCTAAAACACATGAGCACAGGTCTAGCAATCACAGGAAATTCTCGAAATCCATTTGGGAAGGTTTCTAGGTCAATATTCCTAGGGAGACCCAAGATACAATGGAATCCCCAATGCAAATCAGACTTAACATAGAGTCCTGAATTCCCCTCTACCACCAGAAATTCTCTGATATAAAATCAATCCATAACAATGTCTGTGTGCTCACTGTCCTTTCTACATCTTCTAGCTCCATCACTCTGCCCTACAAGCAATGCCACAGATAACATGGTGTCCCCTAGAGAACTGTAAAAGCATAGCTGTATCCAATTGCTTTAAGAAGACTGTTCTTTATAGAAAATTAGCCAGGTGTGGTAGCACGTGCCTGTAGTTCCGGCTGCTTGGAAGGCTGAGGCTGAAGGGTCGCCTGAGCCAAGCAGGTCGACGCTGGGGTGGCCATGAGTGTGCCACTGCACTCTAGCCTGGGCGACAGAGTGAGACTCCGACTCAAAAAAAGAAAAGAAGAAGACTGATTTTTCTCCAAGCTGACATTCCTACTTTGAAGTGTTCACTAGTTCAAATGATGTGTATCATAGAAGTTGGTAACACATCTTTTATAAATGGTAATTTGATTCTTTTTTTAAGAGAAGGGTCTCACTGTCACCCAGAATGGAGTACAGTGGTGTAACTTCAAACTCCAGGGCTCAAACAATTATCCTGACTCAGTCTCCCAAGTAGCTGGGACTACAGGTGCATGCCACCATGCCCAGTCAGTGGTTTTTGTTTTATTTTTTTGTAGAAACAGCATCTTACTATGTTGTCCAGGCTGATCCCAAACTCCTGGTTTCAAGGGATCCTCCCATCCAGGCCTCCCAAAACACTAGGATTACAGGCATGAGTCACTGTGCCCAGCCTTGATTTAATTTCTTTATGTGTAGTACTAAACCATGTATCTCTTGCTTTGGGTTTTTTTTTCTTTTAATATGACACCTTTAAGACATCCCTTCAGTAAAAATTCTTTTTTAACAAAGATGATGCATAATAGTGAAGAGTTTGACAGTTACATAAGAATCTGTAATACTGTACTCAATCTGTGAATAAAAGGGACCACTTTTAATTTTAGTTAAGATGCACATAAATTCAAGCCTAACTACTCTCTGATTTCCTTGAGCACACCTCCTACTTTTTTCAGTTTTCTAACTCAGTTTGAATAATAGGGTAGAGAAAAAGGCTAATAGGCATAGAGTGAATGAGTATCTAGGTCAATCATCAATCAGATCTGTGCTCGCCTTCCAGTTGGCTATATTACTAAAATTCACTACCCAATGTTCAACTCCTTCTCTATTATTACTTAATGAAGATTTAATTAGAATGTAACTTGAACAAGTAGCAAAACTTATCTATTTCTCAGTGTCTTCCTCTGTAAAATGGAGACAATAAAAATACCTATTTTACAGGATCATTGCAATTTCTAATTGAAACAATTCATGCCTGGTTCTAAATGCTCAACAACGGTTAGCTCTCTTTTTAATCATCGGTTATTGAGTGCCTTATAGTATGCAAGGGATTATTTATTATAGCATTCAATTTATTGCTTTCAACTCTGCTTCCTTTCTCAGAATAAGCATTTCTGGTTAACACAGACCTCATTAACTCTATATAAAAAAATAAGTAGAATTACATAAAAAGCTTCTGAACAGAAGATGTATTTTACATACTATATAATGTATTATTTCCAACAACAACTTTAAAAACATAATTTTCACATGAGTGCTTCCTCTTTCTGATTCCTAAGAGTGCACAAAAACTCTCAGAGACCTTTGGTTGTGTTAGGTAATTTCAGTCATTACCCATTCTGGTATTACAGACACTGCTCCAAGGCTAAGGCATATTCTGACCAGTCAAAGGTTAGAGTCTTCAAAGTCGACCTGGTATAAAGTCCCTAATTCTAAATCCAAGAAATAAGTACATACAAAGTATTTTAATAACTTTCTCAAACCTGAACATTTGATCTAAAATCACATTTGTGAATTTACCACTTGTTAGTATGGGGTAAAGAATAAACATGTGAAATATCTTTTTCCCCTTAGTATTCATCTCCCTTAATAGCGGGGGGGAAAACAATAAAATTTTAAATGAACTTCCCTCTCAGTATTGAACAGTGGTGGACATAATCTATACATAATATCAAAATAACTATATACCATAGACCTGAACAACAATTTTGCCTAGCCTACTTTTAGAAGAAAAGGATATTACCTAGCTTTCTGATCTATTGAGGAGAATGGATCAAAACCTTTCTTAGTTACTATTTAAGTACACAACAAATATCTAAGGTAGTTTATTATTGTAACTAATCTAATTCTTAATACTGTAGGCTAAGTCAATCTTCTAATATTCTGCCTTAAAACTTACTGAGAGCAAACCAAAAGAAGATTATACTGAAAGACCAGTCCTTGAGTTTCATTACATAATGAACGAACTAGAGAAAGTTAGAAAAAAAATCTACAGTCTACTTGTTAGCACATCTTCATGCCATGGTGATTTGATAAGTATGGATCACAACCCAGGATTTAATACAGGGTGGCCCACTTTTAAAATGGCCCATTTATAACAAAGGCTTCTCTGTTGAGACTGTCAAGAGAGTTTAAAAAAATGCCACCAGTATCAAACACTTTTATTTAGTCAGGCACTGCAGAACAATGGAATGGCAAACCTGGAGACCTTCATCTTAGCCCTGCTGTACTAATCATGTCAATATAAGCAAATCGATAAGATTCTCAGACCCTCTGTCACCATAATGAAATTAGAACCTGCCCTCCATCTACCCCATAGAAAAGTCCTAAAGAATAAGGAACAAAATCTAAGTATTGTAAAATGCTATATGCTTTCTGGAAAAAAGATTCTAAACATCTTAAGAAAAATGTACAAATTATCCCTATTAGGATAGAATATTTGTAAAGAAGAGTTAGACCATTACAAACTAAAAAATTCTTCTTAAATTCTTACAAATTTCAAACATAACACTCACCACAGTAGAAAGGGGAAAGATAACCTACCCCATGCTCCCATCCATGAGAAGAATTGTGTTGTATATGTGAGAAAATATGAAAAGAAAGAGAATTGTGCTGAAGAACATTGTCATCCATGACCCATGATCCTCTCGAAACATTTTCAGTCGGAGCAACTGACCTGAAATATAAGTATTATTAAAAATCAATGTGCATTGTAACTCAAGATTCTTACATCTTTGTTTTATTTTAGTGAATCCCTATTATCTCATTATAATCTGAGGTCTTTGCCATAGGACTGCCTTATGAGTGAAACCACTATATAACGTTTGTTTTGTTCTTTTATAAATAAATGATCATGAATGAAGTCCAAGATAATCCTCATATCACATTTCATCCTAGCATAAATAGTACTCATGGGAGAATCTAGTATATAAAGACAGTTCATTATGCTGGCATGAAAACAATACAAATTAGAGCACTACTTACCTGTTAATTTTTATTTCACAAATATGTTTTTGGTTAATATGAAACTACTTTAGGCAAATGATAAAGAAGTTGCATAAATTTTACATCATTTCTTTTTGCCTTCTTAGATCCATTCCTACTACTGGCCAACCTCATGTACAAGAAGATCCAATAGTTTAAGGGACATGAAAACTTGAAAGTAATAAATAAAGTCTTTTTGTTATGAATCAGACAGCCTAGCCTCACTCTCAGCTAAAATATCCCACACCCCATACAGGCACATGCACAAGTACATGGGAAGTGTGTGTGTGTGTGTGTGTGTGTGTGTGTGTGTGTGTGTGTGTGTGTGTTTGTGTGCGGAGTTTGGTGTGGATCCTGGCAAGATGTAATTTTTACCTGATGTCCAACATTCCATTTACAAAGATAAATGCTAAAATTAGAGACAATGTTAAAATACAAAAACTAAAAGGAAGAAACATATATTAAGAAGAACATTAAAGTAAAAACTACTAATATCAGAATTAGTCCAGAGAAATGTTTTGACTTATGGTAAGAGAAATGAGGGCACCAGTACCCTGAAAGGTAAGGAAGAGGAAAAACCATGGGAGTAAGAAAAAGTGAGCATAGGTCAACCTGTCTTCTCCCAAAATAAATTTTGTCTATTATACTTATTTCCATTCCTGAGAAAGTACATCAAAATAACGATAAGGAAGATGATATACAAATATGAATTAGAATTAAAATTGGGTAGACTTGAAATCCTGCAGTACAATTTCTCACTAGAGCAAATACTACTGTTTTAATGATATGTCAAAGTTATGAAATATAAGTGTATATTTCTATCTGGAAATGATCTCACAAGGGACAGATAATATCTCCCATCTAACCTACTGAACATAGGAAGAAATAATCTTTCAAGATTTAGCTATTAAACTTTCTCTTATATCTCATTTTTATTCAAATAGTAATTTAGATTTCATGTGGAAACCAGACTAACAGAAACATTACCCTAGCTAAAACTTTAGAGGGAGATTTGGTTACATCATTTCATCTGATTTCTTGACCTTTACATGAGAAGCAAAGATTTAATCTGAAAGTCAGGAGAATGTGACTGTATAACTTAAAGAAGACTATGGAGAACCCTCTACTAAACAAATGACACTAGCACTACAAAGTATAAGATTACAAAACTTGATGATTAATTGAATCAATAATTATGGAAAGCCAGAGATTTTCTAGCCCCCACACAACATATTGACAGGAATTTTATAAATAGATATTATGCACAGAAGGTTTTGGAGTAAAAACACATGCCATAAATATCATAAAGTAAACTGTAAAGAATATTTATTCATTCATTGAACAAATATTTGATGCATGACAATTACATGGCAGACACAGTGATGGAAATTCAGCGATGAGCAAGGCAGGAGATTGCTCAAAGTCAATCTCCATTTGAGTACTTAATGGAAATATGACCTTATTTTAGACTCCTGCACTATCTTTGTTCAGGGGTCCTTTTCTGCAAGGCCTTTCAGCTTCAAAACCAAGACCTACTTATTCAATTCATCAGTTGATATTGAAGAACTTCAAAGACCAGCAATTAGAGTTCCTTTAAGATTTAAATGTGTTTCTTTCTTAACATATGCATATGTCAAAAAATTCACTAACACATATACTTTGAAAGTCAAATAATAATGCTGGTGATTTGATAGTGCTTTGCAAATAAAATATTGTAGATTAACTGTACAGGGACTGAATTAATAAAAGTTAGTAAAAAGAGAAATGTGGTAGTACCATTTATGCTGTCATTGCCAAGCTCATTGTCTGGCACTAATTTCAGCCATTAAAGTCATTAGGACAAAATGGCAGGTTAACACAGCTTGAAATTCACTTGAAGAGCACAAAAAAGTGCTGCAATATATTAAGTCCAAAACTGGTATGACCCAGTTGTCAAGTCAAATCATATTATAAAAATTTCCCATAAACTACTTAAGGTTAACTCAATAAGTGTCCCTTGAATGTCAGAAACATGTACACATAGACTGCTGTCAATTTACTGCTCTCCTGAATAATTTTCCTATGCAATCTAATCAAACCAAGGACTTGGAACTACATGAGGGTGTCTCATGAGAATATACTGTCTTGTAGTGGGAAACTGCCAGGGGAGGAAGGGGTGGGATTAGCAGTTGAAGGAAACTGCCAAGGGAGGGAGGGGCACACCTCATCAACAAGGGTACCTGCACAATGAACATTTATATAACTAATCCTGAATTGTATACCACATCTTTAAAATAAAATAAATTTTTATTAATAAAGTAGATCCCACAAAAAAAAGAGAGAGAGAGAGAGAGAATATACTGTCTCTGCCCATAGGATGACCACACATGTGTTTTGCCTGGAATAGTTGTGGTTTATCATTGTTATCCTGGTGTAACTATCAATAGTGACTCCTTCCTTTCTAACATGTACTGATTTGGAAAATAAATTATAGGTCACAGAATTCAGAATTTTATAACATTTTTCTTTGTTGAAGTTTTGGGAGACAATCAAGTGACAATCTTTCTAGGCCAATAGAAGTAAAAAACACAACTAAGGAGAGTACATTTCTAACATGGTGAAAAATGATCTTTACTTTAATCATAGATATATTTGTAAAACTGAGTGCATATTTATGTTATTAATAAAATTCATCTTGGACTGTATGTGCTATCCCCTTCAATATAGGAAAGGAAATTAGATAATATAGTTTACATCAATCAGAAGTATTAAGGTAGTACACAAACCTATCTATATTTGTGATGGAGGTGTGAGGGGTACAGAGATTGATGATTATGAATATTGGCTAAAGTCAACTGAAATAACTTCAAACTTCCCTTTTTTCTGAAAATACTGCAGATTTAGGACCACTAAGGCATCATAAAAATGCTAACAAGATTAATGATCTAAAATCATATTTAAAAGTATATAATAAGCCCACATAGGTTGTAGAGATAGACAAGTGTAAGAAGAAAAATTAGTTTCTTGGCTTTTTTGCTGCCATGTTCTCTTCAGCAAAAGAATGAAAAGAAACATTTCCTTTATACCTTACTGCCACACTTTAAAAAAAAATCTTGAGTTCAAGGTCCCTTTTTCTTTACGAGTGGTTTTCACAAGGAGGCCTGGGCAAAGGAGCAGATAGGAAAATCTCAGAGGAGAAGGAATAGAAATATTTGTGTTTTCAGGAAATAGATGAAGGTAGCCCTGCTTATGGAAGGTTGTTAAAGCAGGGCACCCAGCTAGAGTGAGGGCTTCTAGGTTCATGAAGGATACAAGGACTTAGGCACTCAAGGTGGCCAAGCCTCACTTAAAGATGATTGCATGGATACTGGTGAGGGCCAGGGTAACAAAGGTCAAGGCTTTGGAGGTTTAAATCATCAGACTGAGCTAGCCCTAAGGGAATGGAGCCAGAAGAGCAGCCGCCCATCCCTATTAGAAGTACAATGACCTGAGTAGATCCCAGTCACCTTAGACAGAGTCCTAGTGCAGAAGTGATAGAAGACCATTATCCAAGCAGCGTAAGAAGAAAGAGTGGAGAGGTAATGACAAGCCAGAGGATTATTTTCAAGATCCGTATAAGCCCTGGGACTTCTGTAAAACTTTAGTGATAGAAAAGGTGATCTGAAATATTGTATTATACTGTCTGCTCACCTTGGTGAACAGAAACTCAGATAAAGATTAATTTAATGTAGAGGAGAAAATGTGACATTGCACATATGATCCTGACAAGGAAATAAAAAAAAGAATAAAGGGATATATTCCTCAAGAGAACTCCAAACTGAAATTAACACCATTATCCATTAAATCTTCTGCTCCCAAACCCCCTTTGTATGATTTGGCCACCCATATATATAAGAAACAAATGGAATCTGCAGTTATCTAAAAGAGTATACAAAAGATCAGCAGGCATTCCACAGACCAGTGAGAATGGTCTGTTAAAAATAACACAAACAAAAACAAAACAAAACGCAAAACTAAAACCAGCTTAATTTATAAGATGTCTTTCTTTATTGTCTTCTATCTCTCATTTTCTAACTTTTTTCTTATATTTGTTCCCTATAACCAAACTAAATTAACTTTCTGCATATAATAAGAGTTCAGAAAATAATGTAGATTAGTTTAACTAAAGGAAAGAAATGACTTCAAACAAGGCTTGATCACGTACTCAAACAATATTATCAAGGCTTGACTTATCTCTATTTCCCAACTTCATTTCCTCTTTGTGATGTCTCATCTCAGCTGGCTCCCTCTACTTTCTCTTACAACATACACATATACACTCTTTGTTGTCCCAAGATCACTATGGCAATCCTGACAGAGGGCTCTTCATTTTTGTGCATGGAGGAAAATATAAGGCTTTTGCCCTAGCATTTCTAGAAAAAGTCACGAGATTCAGTCTATTTGGGCTTGTTTGAGTTCTGAACCAATGACCATAGCCAGAGTTATGAAAAGCAATGACTATCAAAGCCTATGCCACACATGCTACTCCTAGAACCAGTTGAAATTAGCTCCCTAGCACCACCTTGACTCCCCAGGGCAAGTAAGTTTGACAAACATAGTGCTGAAGAGAGTGGAGCCATAAACGAAATGCCCTGGTTCCTTGAATCACATTGCTTGGAAAAAATCTGCCTGCCACATTTGTGACTTCAGGTGAGTGGAAAATTCAATTAGTCTACAATCATTACATATTTTGGACATTTTTTTACTGCAGCTAGCATTACCTTACCAGATACAAGATGACTAATGGAACAAAGGCCCAGAAAAGGCAAGGAAGAATGGGGTTTAAATGGCCCATGTGAAGTTTTTATTTCTTTTATCTTTCTTTATATCCCTAGTTCCCAGAAGACTATATAATAAAATATTCTTATTGAATGACATACTGAAGGGCAGATTCTAGAGGGAAAATTAAGACCTGCTCTCAAGCCTTTCAAAAGAAAACTTCTGCAAGAAACACATGGAGAAAATACACCTTACTGGCAATGATGCATTGTCATCACTCACTGCTCAACCTCAGAAGACCTAAGGCCCGATACGTTGTATAATTAATTGTCTACTGTTGGTGTACTACACCTGTCCATAAACTGCAGCGCACAGCAGGGATTATATTTGTCTTTTTTACCACTGTGTCTCCATGGCATGGTACCTGGCATATAGCATGTCTTCAATATTTGTCCAAAGGATTAAAAAAATGAAGATATATAAGCACATGAACATATAATACTCCACTTCGCAGAATTCTATCTTTCCAAATCTGGCTTCTATTACACCTGCCCTATGATCCCTAGGGAGCCCTTCAGTTCTTTATGCTGCACCTCCCCCCCACTTTCTCTCCATTTTAATCACTTCCTGAATTCTATTCCTTCCTTTGAGCATGAAACTCCTGCATCCTTAGACTTTTCTGTGCACCCTGTATGTGTCTTACACTTCCGCTGTGAAACCCCAACTCTCATGTACAGCTACAATTTGTTTTCTCCAATTTTGTAAACTGCTGTGGAATAAAGTTAAACAACATAGTTAACAAACCATGATCCCCAACTTTAGCTGCTATCTCAGCACTGCACATTAACACATTAATGCTTATCCCTATCCTTATCAATTATCTTTCCCAGCCTCTTTAACATCTATTTCAGATTTTACTCAAAGCTCCTATTAAGCCTCTTTCGATTTCAGAATATGACTTTGGTTCCAATCTCAAGATGATATCATCACCATCAAACATGATTTCCCTCAATTTCCTGCCCACTCACATTCATCCACTTATCTACCTTCATAGCTATCCCTACTTCCTTCCCTTGTTCCTCAGAGGATACAGTACTCCTCCCCAAAAAGACTCTACTTGTATCTCTTTAAAATCACACCCTCTCTTCTCTTTGGGCCTTGCTCCAGCCATCCTCTCTCCTTTTTATATCCAGTGTCTCCCTCTTTCCTCAGTCTTTTTCTTCTGCCACTAAAGTTGATCCTAAAAACAATGCTTGCGTGACCCCATGTCCTTGAACTTCTGTCCCTTCTCCTTGTCTTCTCATACAGATTTCAAGAAAGCATAATCTTTATCATACTCACTGAGATCTTACTTGCCATGCGAACACTCTACTAAAATTGCTCTGGCAAATGTAATCACCCCCACCCATTCCCAAATTCAGGGAAATATGTTGACCTTTAACTTACAAGAAATCTTGGCTGCATCTGACATAGCAGTTGTTCACTCTCTTTTGAAATGCTCCTTCCTTGGATTCCTTAACACCAGATGTGCCTTGCTCCTTTTCTAATTTCCTGAATATTCTCAGTTGCCATTTCGGGCACCTCTTCTTCCATTTGTTCCATAAATGATGACACTCCATGGCCTGTTCTGAGTTCTTATCTTTACCATATCATTACATCATCTCATCCACTTTTATGGTTTTAACATCCAGTGTCTCTAGCAGAAACTTTTCTTCCTGAGCTTCAGACTGGAATAGTCAGCTGCTTACTATCCTCCTGGATATATCTATCAGCAATGCAAACTCAGATTCCAACAACAACAAGTCCCAAATCCCTACCCTTTGCCCCAAAAAACAATATGCTCCTATCTCCAGTCTGACCCTTTCTGTCCCTAAATTCACTCCTACTTCTGAACTTATTACTTACCATTTTCAAAATAATTCAGGGTAGAATTTATTTTTGATATTTTTTCCTGCACACCTTTCATTTCAATGAAAAATCTTATCCTTTTATGTCCTTAACATCTAAACTCTTCTCTCATAATTTAGGTTCTCATTGTCTCTTCATGATACTATTGTAACAGTCGTCTAACTGGTCTTTCTTATGCCAGTCTTTCCCATCTCAAATCCACCATCCATATAACTAATAATAGATCTTACTAAAAATCAAATGTGGTCATGCCACCCCTTTACTTAAAAAACCTTTCAATGATCACCATTCTCCCATAATATAAAATCTAAGCTCCTTAACATGGTATTCAAGGTATTACCTGATTTGAGCCATGCTCACCTCTCCTCTCTCACCATTTCCTACCTTTTACTCTGTTTCTAGCAACACTAAACAGGTTGCAGTTTCCAAAAAGCTCATCATGCTGCACCCTCTACCTGGAATATTCTTCCTTCCATCCCCATCATCGGTGACTAATAGCTATACTTGCTGTAAGACTTAAATGAAGCTCAGAGACAATCTTTTTTAGGAAGTCATTTTCCTTTTTAAATATTTCATATTTTAGAGTAGTAGAAAGAACTTACAGGATGGACTCTCTCGGGAGGTAGTAAGTTCCTTTCAGTGAAGACAAGGAGGATTGACCTCTTGCCAGGTATAGTTTAAAAGGTTATGTTGCATGACTTTTAAGGTCCAGTTCAATTCTAGGATTGTATTATGTGTTTGTCAGTGAGAGATTAGTTCAAAATCTGCTAATTCAAAGGATTGTTAGTTTGTTTTTTTAAGCTATTATCCTTACTCATTAAAAGAAAAAGTGTTTCTCCTTTTGTTTTATCTGTCATTGTATGCCTCCCTAATATGTAAAATGAATCTGAGGTAACACACTGATAATATTCTTTAAAGGCCAAATTAATATTTAACATTTTAAAAGTAAGAATTCTTGACAATAAATGTAAGACTTATTTCTTCTGGCTGGAATAGAGAATAAAAGATAAAATGAAATTAGATCACAGCACTTGAAAATTAATTGAAATTCATTTCCAATCAGATTAACATAAGTATATTAAGTATTCATCACAGATTTATATAAATTTAGAGCTTACAAAAATATCATATTATTTTTTAAGGTTTAATCATTGAAAAATGGTAACAGAATAAAAATAACTAAAATGAGAGAGTTAGTCCTGGAATGGAACATCAATGAGGGACATTAACAAAAAAAAAATCATCTAACAAACCACACCAGAATATCATTATGGGGGTTAGGATGTTCTAGTTAGACATACATGGTTTTGTATAATAAGTATAAGATCATAAATCTTTTACACGCTGAGCATATCATTACCTTTACATTTAGAAAATCTTGTTATTTTAGTGTACAAAGAGAATTTTAAAACATTGAACAGTTGGTTATCAACCCTTATTAAAAATAGAAGCTTACTCATAAAATGTTTGTTATCCACTGAATGTGACAGAAAATCAAGCATTAAATATTGAAATAGAATCCCATATATTAACAAAAATATTATTACAATGTGAAATTCAAAAGAAATTCTAGAAAGAAATGAAAATAAGAGCATAGTTAAAAAATCTAAAGTTTAATGCCAATTTCAAAAGTGTATTAAAATAAAATTTTACTAAAATGTAAATTTACAAAATAAACACACATTGACATGAATTATTCTCAGCAACATACTAATCTTTTAGTTTGAGAGTCTAAATATTACATATTACTATTATATTTTACCATTAAACTATCCTCAGGTTTAGATAATTTAAACCACTTACTGCTGAACAACAACCAAAAAAAAAAAAAAAAAGACTCCAAAGGAAAATAAAAGCATTCATTTGTTATTATCTATTAATTTTCCTTTTAATAAAAAGCTAGTCATTTAATTAAAATAATTCCAAATTAACATTAGCTTGTAGCCCAAGATAAGGTTTATCAACACACTTCATTTATGTATATGTATAATTCTACGTTCGATAATTTTGATGGAATGAATTCTGCCTATGTTTTATACATACATACTAAGTAGATACTAAATAGCATTTTTAAGGTGAAAATTCATCAAGTATCAGTAATTTAAATCATTCAACCAAATAAGATATATCTAACTATCATAGGTTTAAAACAATTATGTAAACATTTAATAATCAAAATTACACATCTTTTCACTCATAAGCGAACATGGAACAATGATCATAATACTATAAGAAATGGATTGACAGTAGTGGGAAACTGCTGGTGGGAGAGAGTGTGGAGGCGGGATTGGCAGTAGTGGGAATCTGCCAGGGGAGGGGGGCACACCTCATCAACAAGGGTACCTGCATAATGAACACCGCATACCTAATTCTGAATTGTACCCCACATCTTTAAAATAAAATTTTTTAATCAAAATTATTTGAATCTATTTTTCTAATTCCAGTAAAGTAAATCAAATATTTTCTGAAATATTAGAGATTGATATTATCAAAACATTGTATTTTGAAATGGGCAATAGGAAAGTATAGTTTCCTATTTAAAAATTAATATCACTAGTATTATTACATTCTTATATCATTATACTAATACCAATTTTGAAAAGCAATAATATTTACACTTTTAAAATAGGCTTTCACTTAATTTCAGGCAATATATTAATCCAATTAAAAGGGAAAAGTTAAAGTGTCAAGACTAATCTCCCACAGGTTGGTTTCCATAGTTTCAAGCAATCCTCATCAGCTACGGGGTATGAACACCAGCCCCTGAACCCAGGCAAGGTGGAGGGGAGAGGAGGATCTGTCCTCCCACTATCATAAATAATGGGAAGGCAAATCCAATCCAGAGGCCAAGATTCTACCATATCACCCACATTTCCAGTATTCTTGTTATCTGTACCTATGTATTCAGGTCTGACTCTTCTGTTTATCTTGAATTTGGTTTTCATTCACAGCTTCCCATAAGTCCTACTCTTTGAGACTGTTGTCTTTTACTTGCAAACTTACTATTCTGTCTACTGATTCCTTTTATACATTTACTAAAGATATTTGAAGGTCATAACATAGCAGTTTAAATGATAGATTAGGAGGATCAAACACAGGAAGGTGTTATTACAGTTGCTATGTTTTTTATCTCCCAGTAATATCCCAGAATAATGTATTCAATTCCTTTGCTTAATAAATGAAGAATCTGAGGTATAAATAAACCACCAGTAGTCACACAACAAGTTTAAGGCAGAGTCCAGGACAATTTTGAGGTACTTTTAGGTGAGTTAGGACAAATCTATCAATTATCATTATAATGTTTAAAATTATACTACTTATTTCCAGTTTTTAAAAATTGCTTTGGAGTCTAGATCAACTAGAGAAAATGACTACCTCATAAAAAAATGTGGGTAAAATCACTTCATTAAATGTTAAATACAAATTCTGTAGTAGTCTGTTTTACTTTGCTCTGGTTTCACAAAATGAGATTGATTTTCTTTTTTCAGGACTAGAAACCTTTTGAGGTACTTTAAGATGAGTTAGGACAAATCTATCAATTATCATTTCTTTCATGCCAAGAGTAAGGACCCTTTTGAACAATGTTCTAAGCCCAAGTTAAAGTAGAATCAAAAGAGCAGGATGCAGCAGTCACTTGGGTATCAAAAAGGGTCTTTTACTTCCATGTAAATGAAAGGTATCTAGTCCTGAAAAAAAAAATCAACCTCATTTTATGAAACCAGAGCAAAGTAAAACAGACTACCATAGAATTTGCATTTAACATTTAATGAAGTGATTTTACACACTTTTTTTATGAGGTAGTCATTTTCTCTAGTTGATCTAGACTTCTAAGCATCTTTTAAAAGCTGGAAATAGAAGTATTTTATATATATGTGTGTGTACATATATATACACACATATATATAATAGAAGTATAATGATAGTAGCTCATATGGTAAAATCTTAATTTGGTTGATAATATTTTCATAGTGAAAACATTCATTTACTACATTTTTGTTGAGTGCCTACTATGTGCTTAGTCAGTGCAATATATACAAATCTATATATACACACACAAATATAATGGTGAATGGGGAAAACACAACAAGCACACATGTTCATGCCTAGCAAAAGGGTTAGGAGGCAAGAAGAATAATAAGCTAAGATTTAAAGAATATCAGGAGGCAACTTTAAAATCCAGGGTAACTTTAGGGCCAATAGCCCATAAGAACACTGGGAAAATAAGACCAAAGTAAGCCTGGGATACTGCAAGGTGGAGGAACTGAACTTCGGTTTCCCACAATAAATCAGGATCCCCCCCAAATCTAAAGTTGTTCCAAAACCATAGTACCTCTTGGATTTCAAAGTTAGCAAATACAAATACTCTCTGAAGGCAAAAAAGCCTAATTCAATTCCTCAAAATTCAGATAGATTATATTATTAAAGGATGAACTCAAAATAAAATTCATCAAACACAAAAACACTATTACTATGAGTGAGATGACAGAAATAGCAAATAAAATTTTAGACAGTACAAGGACTTTAAATGGTAGAGTTATCAAATATAAAGTATTTTAAATCTACTATGTCTCAACAAGCTTAGAATTCCTGTACTCTCTTTAACATATGGAATACAGTTTTAATTTTTGATATATTTTTTATGAATTAAATCAACAGTGTCATTTCTGGGTTCTCCTATTGATTTACTTTTCTTCTTATTATGGGTCATATTTTCCTGCATCTTTGTGTGCCTGATAATTTTTTTATTGGATGCCAGACATTGTAAAATTTCACCTTCTTTGGTGCTGGATAGTTTTGTATTCGTATAAGTACTCTTGAATTTTGCTGTGGGATGCATTTTAATTCCATGGAAATAGTTTGGTCCTATTGAGTCTTTCTCATAAGCTTTTTTGGTCAGGAAGAGAGAAACCATTAGTCTAGGATTAATTTTTTCTAAGTATTTTACCTAATGAGGCACAAAAGACAAGGTTTGGTCTCTCTGCCTTGTGGGTAAACAAACTCTTCTTAGTCCTCTGCAAGCTCTAAGAGTTTTTCCTGTGTTTCTTTTGAGTGATTCTTTCTCCATCTTTGGGTGATTTCTCATGTGCCTCTGCTAATCATTACTCAGTTGAAGACCCAAAGGATATCCACAGATCTTGAGAGTTATCCCTCTGCTCCTCTCTCTCCACTGTGGCATTCTGCCTTATGAATTCTAGCTGTCTTGGTTTCTCCACACACCCAACTATTGTCTCAATTCAGGAAGATGCTTGACTACCTGATTTTTCTCCTTCCTGCATTGAGTCCATGAAACTCTCTCCGGAAGTAGGTTGGAATAATTGTAGGACCCACTGATCTTAAAAGACAAAGAAACAGTAAAGAAAGTAAAATCTGACAGTAGAGACAGATTTCTTTAAAGGAACAATAATTATACTGATAGATCACTTCCTAACAGCAACAATGGATGTCATAAAACAGCACTTGAAAGTGCTCAGAGAAAAATAACCATCACCTCATAATGATATACCTAACAAATTTATCTATCATAATGAAGGCTGCTATTTAAAGGCATCAAAAAGTAAGCAAGGCAGCCAGGACTTAAAGGGCTAAGATCACTGAGAGAAGAAAACACACTAAGATAGGGCAAATTTATTGTTTCTTTTTCTCTTGGGAGATTTTCTGATTTACAGTGTCACATAAGGACCATATGAAAAATCATGGTCTAAAGTTTGAGGCAGTATCACTGCTCCAGAGACAAAAACAGAAATTCAGGGTTACAAAAGCAATCAGGACATGAGGTACCAAATACCAGTAAAAGGGAAACTCAGAAAGTGACCCAAAATTCTAACACAATTTCCCATAGAGTATTTGCTGATACCTACCATGTAGATGAGAGATAAGATCAAGCAGAGAACTGCTGATAAGAGAAAAACAAAAGCATAAATGTCAGCAGTCTCACAATGTTGGGAAAACAAAAATTAGAATCCAGAATATATCAAAGTAGAAGATCTCTGGGCAAAATTCTGGGTTTAAGTTAACATACATGAAGGTCTATGTCATATAAGTAAGGAGAAACACCCAAACCAGAGAAAACCTGAAATCTAGATTCTATCTTCATGCCAGAATAAAATTATTTTTTTAAGGAAAGAGTGTATCATATCATCATGAACCTCTGTAATTCTTCACATATTATCTATAATATTCAATGTTTTAAATTGGGCATACAAGAAAGTAAGATATAAAAAATTACTGAAAACCAAGAGAAAAAATAGATAACATAAGTAGACTCATTGATAATGCAGACATTGAAGTTATAAGATATAGAAGTCAAATAATTACAATTAGTATGTTCTAGAAAATAAATAAAAAGATGATAAATTGATGAATTTACCAAAGGGGAGCCTGAACTTTACCTGTATGATGACCACTTGTATACCTAATCCTGAATTTTATCCCACATTTTAAAAATAATAAAAACTAAATAAATTTTTAAGAAGATGATACATTTTACCAAAAAAACTGGAATTTTTAAAAATCAACTAGCAAATCTAGCACGAAACAGTAATTTAAATAAATAACCAATACATAGATGTAATAGCAGTTTCATAGGCACATACTGAATAATTCCATTTACACAAGTTTCTAGAAAATGCAAACTAATAGTGATTACCTGAATGTGTAAAACAATAAGAGGAAGGGATTACAAAAGCTCATAAAGAAATTTGTACCCTAGCCGGACTCGGTGGCTCAGCCTCGCACTTTGGGAGGCTGAGGTGAGTAGATTGCCTGAGCTCGCAGGTTCGAGACCCGCCTAGGCAACTTGACGAGACCTCATCCCTACAATAAAAATCAAAAAATTAGCCGGGTGTGGTAGCATGCGCCTTTAGTTCCAGCTACGTGGAAGGCTGAGGCGGAAGGATCGCCGGAGCCCAGCAGGTCGAGGCTGTGGTGGCCGGGAGCAGCCACTGTGCTTCAGTCTGGGTGACAGAGTGAGACTCCAATTCAAAAAACAAAAAAACAAAAAAACAAAAACAAACAAACAAACAAAAAACAGCAACAAAAAAGGAAATTTGTATCCTGAATGTGGTGGTGATTTTAAAGGTATATACATATATCAAAGCTTACAAAACTGTACAGTTAAATATGTGCACTTTATTATATGTCAGTTATACCCCCAATAAAGTTGTTAAAAGTTAAAACAACAATAATAATGTTTTAAGGATTTAAAACCTATGTGGAATTTGAGTTTATGACAAAAACAGGTCAAATGGCAGAAGGAGGGAAACGGAGATATGTGCTGTAGTGTAGAGGTCTTGGAAAGTGTTAACAATATTAAATAAAGGTAGACTCTCATAAGTCAACTTTGTGTGTTTTACTCTTTAGCGTAACCACTAAAAAATAAAAGTATGTATAATTGACAAAATAATGAAGTAAAAAATTCTCTTTCTCTCTCATTTGATTTATCCAAAGGAAAACAAAAAGGAAAAAAGCTAGAAAAAAAGGAAAGATAAGGAAAATCAGACAAGTATAGTAAAATGACAGATTTCAGCCCAAATATATTGGTAGCTACATAAGTGCAAGTAAACTAAATATTCCAATTAAAAGGCAATTGTCACAAGGATTTTAAAAATGGAAAAAATATAAAGACAAAAACTGAGAGTATACCTCCTGTATACCTTCATTGAAAAACCTTCTAAAGGTCAAGGAGAATGAACCTAACTTCAGACATGATCTCAAAAAAACTATCTAGAAGGAATCTTTGAGGCAAGAAGGAATGGTGAGGAAAGAAACTGATAAGCCTATATCAAATCTAAACAAGAATTGTTTGCATAAATTAATAAAAATATTAATGTCTACTTTATGAAGTTAAGAAGTTTAGAACTAGAATACTAAACAACAGTCCCATGGAAGAAAGAAGAGGCTGATCATCTTTAAAGTATTCTAGGGTACTTTTTAATTATTTTGGAAGTGACTGAGGTATAGATAAGCTGTAGACTTCTTAGGTTTTTAAATATGCATAGCAAAATGTCGAGCATAGTCACTGACACAGCAGGCATTGAAAGCATAATTTCTTAACCCAGTGAGGGGTGGAGAAGAGATACAAAAGGTGAAAGAAACAAACAAATAAAATTCAACAAATCTGAAAAATAATAATAATAAAAGGAAAAGAATGGAAGAAGAAAAAGAAGGAAAAGCTGTGCTAATAGAAAACACAAAAAACTTGCTAGAATCATATACTAATATACATGTATTGATCTTAATATAAATATAAATATAGCATACATAATATATTGATCTTTTCAGTTAAAAGACAATAATAGAAGATAGAAAGCTGATAAAAAAAACAAAATTCAAACATGTGTGTTTGAAAGAGACATAAGAATATAGAAGTGTTGGAAGTAATAGGCTATAAAATTATATGCTAGACAAATATAACCAAAAGAAAGCAAGGACAGGTATTAATTTCAGACAGCATGGATTTTAAGCTAAAAAAAATGATGCTAGGAATAAAGGGAATCATTACATAATGACAACTATTAAATTATTCAGGTAAATACAATAGTTTTTAAATTGATAGACAAGATAAATTAAATATATAAATAAGATAGATTCAAAATACTACATATAAAACAAAATCTGATAGAACTATAGGGAGGAATTAAGAAATCCACAATCATAGTGTGAGATTTTAACATTCCTCTATCACTTTTTCATGTCATGAACACACCTGTAATCCCAGCACTTTTGGGAGACGGAGAAGAGAGGACTGCGTGAGCTCATGGGTTCGAGACCAGCCTGGGCAACTTGGTGAGACCTCATCTTCACAATAAAATCAAAAAATTAGCCAGGCAGGTGGCACGTGCCTGTAGTTCCAGCTACTTGGAAGGATGAGGCAGAAGGATCGCCTAAGCCTAGCAGGTCGAGGCTGCAGTGGCCATGAGTGTGCCACTGCACTCCAGCCTGGGTGACAGAGTGAGACTCCAACTCAAAAAAAATAAAAAGAGAAAATAAAATGTTTTAAAAATTAACAAAGAAATAGTATATTTGATTAATACAATTAAAACTTGATTTAATGGACTTCATATTGAATTCTGCATGCAATAATCAAAGAATACATATCTCTTCTAACATTCATAAAAATTGTCCATGTAC
Organism: Tarsius wallacei; assembly: GCA_963574415.1. Lineage (NCBI taxonomy): Eukaryota > Metazoa > Chordata > Mammalia > Primates > Tarsiidae > Tarsius > Tarsius wallacei. The sequence continues at coordinate 56,043 of CAUYQG010216134.1, read as the reverse complement.
TATGCTACAATACAAAATCTCAGCAAACCTCAAACTTTAGGTATTACACATTTCCAAACACAATGTAATCAATTAGAAATTAATAACAAAAGTAAAATATTTTTTATACTTCACACTTCAAATTTAAAAACATCTTTAAAAATAATTATTGAATAAAACATAAATATTTATAGAAATTAAGAAATATTTAGAATTCAATGATTATCAAAATACTACATATCAAATATTTAGAGTGTAACAAAAATAGTACAGAGTGAGAAACTTAGTTTTCAATTGTTTATTTTACAAAAGAAAGACTGAATATCTATAAGCTAAATTTCCAATTTAAAAGGTAAGAAAAATAAGAAAACAATAAACTTGTAGGAAGAAAAGGAAAATGGATTTTAAAGATAAGAGCAAAAATTAATTGAAGTCAAGTCAAAAATAAAATACAGAGGATAAGCAGAGCCCCCCAAATTTAGGTTTTATAAAACCAACAAATTCTTACTAGACAGATGAAGGAAAAAAAGAGAAAGCACTAAAATATATTAGAAATGAAAAAACTACAAACACAGCAGGGATTTAAAAAATGAACAAATTCCTTAAAAAAGATGTAATTTAGCTGGGCTCGGTGGCTCAGCCTGTAATCCCGCGCCTTTGGGAGGCTGAGGTGAGTGGATTGCCTGAGCCCGCGGGTCCGAGACCCACCTGGGCAACTTGGCGAGACCTCATCTCTACAGTAAAATCAAAAAATTAGCCGGGTGTGGTAGCGCGCGCCTGTAGTTCCAGCTACTTGGAAGGATGAGGTGGAAGGATCGCCGGAGTCCAACAGGTCGAGGCTGCGGTGGCCAGGAGCACTCCAGTCTGGGTGATAGAGTGAGACTTCAACTCAAAAAAAAAAAAAAAAAAGATGTAATTTGCCAAAATGATGAAAGAAGTATAAAAGCTGATTAATTCTGTTACTTAAAAAAATTATTCAGAAGTTCAAGCACCTTTTTATGAAGAGAATACCATGTCCAAAGAGAGGGTATGATGGAGTTCTTTCACACATGCAAGTAACAATTAATTCCAATCTTTCACAAACTCTTCTCCCCTAAGATTTTATATAATTCACTTAAAAATCAATTTAAAAGAATATATATTTATAAGCATGGTTAATCTTAATTTAAATCTGAAACTCAGATGTTGCCATTTGTTTTTTTCCTCAGACTATATTCCATAGCCTATGAAAATGTTTTTCAGAAGAAATTAAGCTCTACAAAATATGAATTTCTATATGAGAGGAGCTTAGGAGCAGCAATCTGATTGGAAAAAGGGAGAAGAGTGATGAATCTACAGTTGCATGGCACTTGACATAAAATGGAGAATGAATCAATTATCTATAAATGGGAAGCGTATGCCAGCCAGTGTTTGAGGCCAGAAGCTCCCTGTTGCTTCTTCTGTTTTTAGGTAAGAATTTCACACTGCCAATTTTGAACTGAATAATTGTATTAGAGTGGCAAAAGTTCCTTGACAAATGTATGCAATTAATAACTTCAACATATAAAACCAAAACTTAGATATACTGAATTTTTCTAAAAATATATTTAATTAGTATATAGGTTTGGTATCCAGTGTAATGCCTAAATGACATAGAGGAATTTCTACCCTGGCCTAACCCTGCTTACCTTTAAGAAACACAAAAGCCTGTGGAAAGAAGTTCCCCTCTTGACCAGATTAGCTAAAACCTGTAGAATCCAAGATGGCAGCTCACTTGCCCTCTGAAGAACCTAAAACCTCCATATAATATGTTTTCTATACTAAACGGCACATCTCTCAGCAATCATGACAGGAAACTTGGAATCAAAAAAGGAGAGAAAATGGATGTGATCCAAATTCTGGGAAATCTCTGCCCATTACTGGAAAAGGCATGACTATTCCTCCTTTTGCTTTTAATGTTCAACCTCTTCATTAAAGAAACAGTATATTTTAGCCCCCTGACCCCCTACATGGTGAGAAATTGATTTGCGAGCTACGTTCCCACTTCTCCATTCTTTGGCCATTGAATAAAAGCCTGCACTACTTGACACTCACTTTCAGTTTTGTATATTGGTTTCGTGACACCAAACAAACAAAAAAACCCATTTTGGAGGTAAAGCTGACTGAGTAGGTAAAAGGCAAATATCAAATATTATTTATGCAGCTACTAAAGATGCTGGGGATATATATGTTTAATATGTTCCATGCTATACATCTGTGGCAGGTTGCTGCAGGTTTGAGCCTAAAGTTGGGATTCAGACTTGTCTGGTGAACAGAAATGAAATAATTCCAATTATTTCACTAATTTACTTTCTTGTAGGACTCTAGCTGAGTGTAAATTGAAATACACAAGACAACATTGCATCTGAAGTACATGATGGTAGACATGATGCTGAACCTCAGTGCATGGATCCAGGTCTGAGCTCCACAAAACATAGGAACATATTCTCTTGGTCCTTGGGAAGATATATTATTCAGAGGTGGAAAAGAGAACATTTTTTTCTGCTTCTGGGCAGAAATCAGTACAGGTTTTAAAATAGGAAGGATTTTATGGAGTTCATCTTTATTTTAGCAGCTTAGAAGCTCTAAATTTGGGATCCTGGAAAACCATACCATTGGCATGGATCACTGACTAGGTAAAATTTTAAAGCTGTAGTGGTGGTGAGGCACTAGCCTCCAATCACTCCCAAGGAACCCCCAGTAGAGGGCACAAAACAGAATATGACAGACTATTAGTCCATATGACGTAAACTTGGGACAACAAATAAGTGAGATTTTAAATAAGGCTAGAAATGAAAGGTTACAAACAGTCAGTGACATTGGATTGCACATGTAAATGTGACCCTCTAAACCAATTGAATAATTTTAATACCTCCCCTAAAAAAAATCTAGTGTGATAGCCAGCCTCTAAAATGACTCCCAATGAGTCTCTCTACTAGTCATCTTTTATATAATTTCCTCTCACCCTGAATTATAACTGGCCTGTGACCAGTAGAATATGGTTGAAGAGACAATGAGTGACTTTCAAAGCTAGGTTGTGAAAGTTATTGCAGTTTCCACCATGGTCTTTCTCTAGAGTTGTTCTCTTGGGGGAAATCAGCTATTATGCCATAAGGACAATAAAGTGCAAGCCATGTGATGAAGAACTGAGGTATCCAGCCAATAGTTAGCACCAACTTACAATCCATTTGAAAGATCATCTTCCATCCACCTTGAAAGAGAACTTTCCAATCAAGTCTTCAGATGACTGTAGCCCTGGTTGATATATTCACAGCAACCCCATGAGACATCCCAAGCCAGAACCAGCCAAGATGCTCGCAAACTTCTCACAAAGAGAAACTATATGAGATCACAAATATTTATTCCTATTTTAAGCTACTGAGTTTTGGGTTAACTGGTTACATAGCAATAGATAACTTTATGCTATAGAAGTATTCTGAAAACTAACAGAAGCCACTTGAGCATTTGAAGCATGGAAATAACATGCTGAAAATCTAATATGATAATACAGTTTTATGAGGAGAGATCAGAGACCACAAATTAGAAATAAAAGTATAATATTCCTAGTATAATAGTTATTTTACATTAATAAAATGTTTGATATTTTATTAAGACAGAGCAAAAGAACTTCTGTGAAAATAACCTTCACAGCATGAAATATATAAAACAATTAAATAATTTCAAAGAACCACTTTTATGTAGTAAATGTCACTAGTGTCATTTTTTAATCTCTACTGTAATTCACATAATGTATCATATTTTCTTACCATATTTTATAACCTTTCAGTTAGAATGTTGATGTCTATATTATAAGTAAAATAATAGACACAAAAGTTATTTTATATGATCAGTGTCTATGCAAAGAATGACAAAGTATTATAATTTAGATGCTTAGAGTTCTTTCATTTTTAAGCATTCAGGCAATATTGCTTATAAGTTTTAATCTACTTGAGGCAGGCATAATTAACATAGTTTAGAAGTAGTTAGGTAGGTCTAGTTCAGAACAGGGCAAGTGTTCAGATATCTTTCTTACCTATAGATGACCTTCACCCGACCAACCTGGCATATCAGATCTGACCACCTTGCTGGTTGGAATGTGGAATTTCCAGTGTAGAAAATCGCAGAAACAATAGGGAATCACCCAAAATACAGACATGATGTACTAAGAAAAGCCCAGATCTAGTTAGACAATAACTTCCATTATTTAGAAGGCTCTTGTTACCTTAGAAGGTTGAGAGATGGTAATCAAAATTCGTGACCAAATAACTGCAGTACTCTGTTCTTAGCTCATGGTTTGCTTAATCATGAGCAAATTATATAAGACTTCTTGTCAAAGGCAAGCACATGCCCTTTTTCATAAGGCACCTATGTTTTCCTTGAGCATGCCCCTTTCCTTTCTAATAAATTCTTTCCTAAACTGCATTTGAATTCACTCTGAAATTCTTTTCTGTGGTGAAATGAAGAATTCACAGAGCAACACACACCACAGTCCACCTGGCATCATACTGAGATTTATAACTTGTCTCAGATAAACAAAGAAAACAAATAAGGAACCACACTATACTCTGGATAGCCAACAAATTGTATTTACAGAAAAGAGATAAAGATATAAAACTCATGAAAATCTACAATGCCATTTTTGCTTGCAATACTACTCCTGCTGAATTCAATATTTTTATTTAGTTCTTATTTAACAGGTACTTACATAGCAATTTATTTAGGCACTGTTGTAACATTTGATGGCTATAACTTAATATTTAACTTAATATTTAACTTAATATTTAATATAATTTAATGTTTATATAATATAAATTGTATCCTCATCTTGAGCTTCACAAATATATCTCACTGTGAATTAAACACTTTTAAATATTACTGACATTTATTTTTCTACATATGAAGACACGAACAAATCTGTGGTTAGAATATTGGTATATTTCTCAATACTTTCAATTCCCAGAGCCATCTGTCCTCAATGCTGTTACATGACTATATAAAATGAAATTGATTAACTTGAAATTATGACAGAAAAATTATTTTACAAGTTTTCATTTAATCAAGTATGCAACTTCAGTGAGATTAATAGAAAAATCTTCCCAAATGTATCATTTGAATTAGTCTCTTGTACAGTCTTAGAAATGGTTATTTATCACTGCTTGAGGGAAGTAGTAATATGATGAGTTTGTGGTGAAGAATATTGATATTGCAACAGGCTATATGCTACTGTGGTTTATTATTAACATGTAAGATAAAACAATGATACTTTTACAAGAGCACATTAGGATTATTGTCACGTTTGTTAAGTCGCCAATGTATGACCAGGTCCTACCCTGGTTTGCACATCTAACACATGAAAAATCATTTTAGGTAGCTAGTAAATGCAAAACTTTACTTGGAATCTTGACTATTCCTCCTAATAGTCATGTTGAAATAAATGCATTATAACTAGCCACATCATTTGTTCTAACCACCAGATTATCACAAGAAGGTGAGCACTGTTAGGGGAATGTCTATTCCCTAGTCCTGGTTGTTTCCTTCCAGATAAAGAATGGTACACTAGCCACAACACCCCTAAACGCTCTCCATTTCCAGGGGAGAAGGAACATATCTGTTAGATCATTCTAAAAGAGGGAAAATAGGCATGCATCAGTCAACATCTTTTCCCTAGAGATCAAGTTTCTCCTGGAGAGCACTCCACATTTAGCTCTGCTCCTCTAGGAGACATGTGTCCGTCCCAGTATTGCCTAGGATCAGGAAAACCCATTTAACTTTGGAGTTTAGTATTAGGGAGTCTCCTTGCCTGCAGATTCTCTAGTACATTGTCTTTTAGGAATAAAAGTAATACTTTGGCCACCATAAGCTTTATTTCTATCTTATTTATTTATTTAGAACTTGGGCAGAGAAGAGGGGTGCCTCTTATTGAGCATTTTAAAGGACTTAAAAATATCCTGAATGATGCATATTTGTATACCTAACCCTTAACTGTACCCCACATGGAAAAGTGCTCAGACTCACTCATCATCAGGGAAATGCAAATCAAAACCACATTGATATACCACCTAACCCCAGTAAGAATGGCCATCATTAATAAAACAAACAAAAACAAGATGCTGGCAAGGATGAGGAAAGAAAGGAATGCTTCTACACTGCTGGTGGGAATGCAAACTCTTGCAACCTCTTTGGAAAACAGTATGGTGATTTCTGAAAGAACTAGACATTGTCCTCTCATATGATCCAGCAATCCCCCTACTGGGAATATACCCTGAGGAACTCAAATTACTCTACAAAAAAGACACCTGCAGCACTATTCACAATAGCAAAGACATGGAACCAACCACGCTGCCCATCAAACCAGACTGGATAAAAAATTCAATTCTTAAAAAATTAGAGGCCAGATATGGTGACTCATGCCTGTGATCCCAGCACTTTGGGAGTCCAAGGCTGGAGGATTGCTTAAAGCCAGGAGTTTGAGAGCAGCCTGACAACATAGCAATATCTCGTCTCTACAAAAATTAAAAAAATTAGCTAGTGTGGTAGCCTGTAGTCCCAGTTACTCAGAACGCTGAGGTAGCAGGATCACTTGAACCCAGGAGGTCGAGGCTGTAGCAAGCTATGATCACACCATTACACTCCAGCCTCCAGCCTGGGCAACAGAGCGAGACCCTGTCTAAAAAAAAAAAAAAAAAAACCTGAAAGAAAGAAAGAGAGGCTACACAAATGATGAGAGAAATAAAAATTTGTGAGATTTGACACACCAGTTAAATCCAACAAAGTTTCCTTATTATGCTTCTTGCTGGTTCTGCTGACAAGCAGGTGCCTTAATGTGGGCTGCTAACATGGGGGTTTAGTTTGGGAAAGAAAGAAAGATTTAGGACTATACACAGTAGAGTTCAGGAAGAAAGTCTACATAGAGATTATGAGAGCAAGAGGAGACATGATAATAACAAGAGGAAAGCAGACAACAGAGGTAGTGTGGGAGGGCAGCCCCTGTGGAGAGATTTAGAGGGTCCCTGGGAGGTGTGGTGGCATCGGTGATTATTCTGGAGAAACAAAGAGACTGGACTCCTGTCTAGTGCAGAAGCTGATTCTGTAGGAGGGATAGATATAGAGAGAAAGATGGAGGGATAGATATAAAGAGAAAGAAAGAGAATGGACAACTGTTTAACAGATTGAGCAGAAGCCGTTTATTGAAAAGTACAGAGGGTTTTTATCCCCAAATTTTGCACATTTAGACTCAGATGTCTTCCACGTGAATGGAAAACCAGGTGCATGGGGGCGTCCCCCACCCACCAGATATTTCCTCAAGCATGGTGAAGAACAAACCCAACTTGTCTTTTCGTTCCTATGCTAGACTAATGTCCCTTAGAAATATTAATACAATTTCTATAAATATTATACCATTCTATCAACAGTAATCTATATTTTATTTTATTCTACTCAGTATACCTATGAATAACTTTCCTATTGATAAACAATCTATTCCTTTGCTTTATCCTAACACAGACAATGGAACTTAAACAAAATAACTAAAACCAGTTTTGCATAACGTGGCTCAATCAAAAGGTCATGCTGGGCTCTCAGTTCCTGGGCTCTTTGATGTGGTCCTGGCTTGTACCAGACAAAAGCCAAAACTGCAGTCAAAAGGAAATGGGAACAACGAGTTTTTAATGTTAGCTTGTGTTTGTCCCTGTCTGGAGTTTTCATGCTTGAGCTAACAAAAGGCTGTTATGCCAACAGAAGGCTGTTATGTCAAAGAAAAGGGAAAGGTAATGAAGTCACGGCTCCCAAACACACCCTAGTGGTCTCGGGGTCAATGGCCCCCCTGATCCCTAACGCTCAGTGGGCCTCCTTGGCCGGCTTCCAACAAGGTAGAAATGGAGAAATAGCCAATATGGAAAGACAGTGAATGAAAAGAATGGCAGCTGAGCAAATAAGGGCACTCATTTATTCAATGAGTATTTATTGAGTGACTTTTCTAGGTAGAGCCTAACCTTAACTGTTGCTGTGAACATAACTGTTCCTCCCCTCAAGAAACTTGATAGGTAGTTGGGAAGATGAGATACACAGAAACAAAAAGTTTGTAGCAATAGAACAAAACATGACTAAATAGCAATTGAGTTGTATAGGAGGGCACTGAATACATGAGAGTAGATAAAAAAAGAAGAAAGAATAGAAGAAAGAGATGGTGGGAAAAATAAAACTTTTATTGAGCTCTTCTTCTTTGCCAAGGTCTTTCACATAATATATCACTCAAACTTCACAATAAGCACTAGGTATGATTACCCCATATTGTAGATGAGAGAGTAAAGGCTCAGAGAGATCACTTGAATTCTCCAAGGTCACCACCTAATAAGGAGATGTCTAGAATTTAAATCTAGATTTATTAGACTCCAAATCTTTTTCTCTTTCTACAAGACAATAATTTTTAAAAACTATATATAAAGTCACTGAGCACTGGAAAATGAGCAAAATATATTTCTTCCTTCATTCATCTCACCAAATATGTATTGAGTATCATCTCTGAGTATATGCATGTGCTGGATACAATAATCAGAAAGAAAAACATTTTTCGACATTTTTGAGACTTCTAGGCTAGAATGGGTAGGGTGGAGAGAGAGGGAGGGAGAAAGGGAGAGAGGGAAGGAAGGAGGGAGAGAGAGGGAGGGAGGGAGAGAGAGAGAGAGAGAGAGATGTCAGCAGATACAAATAATGCAAAGCTCAGTAAGAAAGTCACAGAAAATCAAGAAAATGCTATGAGGTTCAAATGAGAAAAGATCTAATTAAGAGAATCAATAAGGGCATGATAAAAAACAGAAGGATGGGCAGGTTTATAAGAACTGGAGCCAGAGACTCCAGCCATAAAAGGCAACATGAGTAAAAGTGTAGACGTGGAAAACACAGTGCAGATCAATGGCTAACAAAAAGCAATTGTTGACTGAAGCACAAGATATAGGAAGGGAGTTACATGAGCAAAGGGCAGAAAGGTGGATGATAGTTAGCCTGTGAAAGATTTCAAATATCTGGCTTAGACACGTACTTAATTTGGAACACAATAAATAACCAGGTTGTCAAGCAGAGAATAGATACTTTTGGGAATTATGCTTTGGAAAATAAACGTATTAAAAATAATCCATATTTTAAAGGATGAACTTTTAAATGCTACTGGAAAAGCACAACGAAAAGCACTCTAGGCTTGAACTGGTATGATGGCAAAAAGTAATTTTAAAAGATGGAAAGAAATGCAGAGACTTTTGGTGTAAAATCTCTGAAGTTTGATAGCTATTAGCCTGTTGAGCATATGAGAGAGAGATCTGAGAATGACATCAGCCTCTCAAACTAAGAAAATCGGGGAAATAGTAACAGAGTACTAACAGAAAAGAAGAAGTTGCAGAGACTAACTGCTGGGATGGGACATATCACAGAGAGAAAGAGTAATAGATTGAGTCTGAAGTTCCAGTAAAATACATGAATGAAGAGGTCCCAGAAAAAGATGAAAAATAGCATGAATAATGTTGGATCTGGATATATAAACTTGAACTGTGCCAAATTTAGAGCTGATCAGTAAGTTCTTGAGAATAAATTCACCGAGAGAGTACACAAATCAACACCATGATGAGATATCACCTCACACCGGTCAGGAGGGCTATTATCAAAAACACAAGTGTTGGAAGGAATGTGGTGAAACTGGAATACTTGCAGACTGTTGGTGAGAATGCAAACTGGTACAGCCACTGTGGAAAACAGTGTGGAGGTTGCTCAAAAAATTAAAAATAGTTCTACTATCTCTAATCTAGAAATCCTACTTCTGATTCTTTATGCAAAAGAATTGAAATCAAGATTTCAAAGAGATATCTGCACTCCCATGCCCATCACAGCAGTATTCACAATAACCAAAATATACAAACAACTTAAATGTCTATTGATGGGTAAATGGATAAAGAAAATGTGTATATATATACATACAATGAAATATTATTTAGTCTTCAAAAAGAAGGAAATTCTGCCACATGGGGCAACATGAATAAACATTGAGGAAAATATGCTAAGTGGAATAAGCCCATCATAAAAGGACAAATATAGCATGATCCCACTTATACAAGGTATCTAAAATAGTCAAATGCATAGAAGCAAAGAGTACATGTTGGTTGCCAGGGCCTGATAGGAGGAAGAAATGGGGAGTTACTTATCAATGACCATAAAGTTTCAATAAACAACACGAGTAAGCCCTAGAAATCTGCTGTACAACATTGTACCTATAACGAAAAATAATGTCCTGTATATTTGAACATTTGTCAAGTAGGTAGGTCTCATGTTCAGTGTTATTACAATAATAAAATAAAATTCAGAAAAAGAGAGAAAATATACAATGACAAGAGAAGGTGCAAGAATGCAGTGTTAGGGGCATAACACTGAAGTTCTTGAACCAGGGAAGCATGTGACTCTCTTAACACTTGTAGGAAACTGGAAATTAAAGGCAAACCAATATAAGAGACAAAAAAGAGAAGAGTAATATAGTAGACAATTTTCTTTATAGAAATCAAATGAGAAAACTTCAAGAATAGTTTACAGTGCCAAACTGTACACAGATTAAAGAGAATGAAGACAGAAAAGAGGATTTGATGTGTAATGGTCAATTGAGACTGAAACATGTAATTTCAGAAGTATGGTGAGTAGAGTGATTTTGAGTGTTGGTATGGCAGACAGCCGTGGACTTGGTATAATGCAGGATAATTCCCAGTGTTCAGGAGGCAGGCATACAGCTAAGGGCTAACAAGACCCACTGGAAGCATCTGCACCAAGCAGGCATCAAACTGATTTTTGTAAAAAATGAAAAAAGAAATTCACAAAAAAGATCAAGAGCCAAACAAGCATTTATCTGGAAAAATAAAAATCAGAAGTAGCTTCTAATTAGCTAATTAAGTATGCAGCTAAACAATGATGTCCAAAAGGATTAGCATGGTGAAACAGCCTTTGGTTTAGGCAGTGATTATTCTCAGGTGAGGCTGTCACTAAAAAACTTTGCTGTTACCTTTGCTAAGAACTTGGTGACAAGCCAAAAAAGAGAAGTCCAAGAAAGTATTCAAAACCCCTGCAAGAGATTTCTAAAAGTGAAACAAAAAATTATAATCTCTGATGACATAAAAATAGCCATCAAGTTTAATCGGACTAGACCAGATGGAGCCTGCATACACAAAAAGGATGCTGTGTCACCAATTATATTAAAAAAGAAAATCCTCTGGGTGAGGATGGAATGACATCCCCTTGTAGCAGCCAGAATCACAGCAGTCTGCAGGCAGTCTGCAACCATGTAGGCTATATTTTTGTCAAATAATGTGTGTCTGACAGTTGTGTTCTATCACAGTCTGTGTCCTTGATGATAAGAGTGTTCTGATGGAGCAGAAATAGAAACTGAAGGATTTCCCTGTCTACTGAAGAATAACCCTAGGATATCAATCTAACAAACTGGTGAGGATGACTCAGTGTTGTAGACTGAATGACTGGAATGGAAATCGAGTCCTTCTCGAGAAATCTAAATCAACCCCAACCAGAGAATGTCTAAAAGTATAATCTAAGTCTGCATGACTAGGTGAGAGGACAAGAATTTTATTAAGATAATTCACTCCAGCTCCAGGACATAAATTCTAATAAATATTTTGAGCTTTCTTATAAAAATCTAAAAGAAACTGAAAATTAGACACAAATAAAATAACTGGTTTGAAAATTTAGGCAAGAATTATGAACCTTTCTGGCTTTATTTTAGCCCCAAAGCTTTAAAAAATAAAGTTACTAAAAGCTAGAAATTATATGTGTGTGTTTATGATATGCATAATGGGAAAGGGTGAGGACTCAGGAAACAAAAGACTGAGGTTTGATTCCAGGTTTTGTCACTCCTCATCGGGGTGACCTATAGTCAATTATGTAACGTCTTCTTGCCTCTGGTTCCTTACATGTAAAAATAATATTAACCACTTCATAGGCTTGTTGTTAGAATTATGTTATGAATTATATAAATCACTTATGAAAGTGCCTGACACCAGGCACACATCTGAGATGAGTTAGTAGTATCATTATTTTCTCACTATATCAACAAATCAGATTTGATCTCTGCATGCAACTCATCAGCTCCAACACTAGGCATAGGAAGATCTTAATTAAACAGTGAAGGTAACTAATGGCTTTAGGTAATTTGAATATGCCCTAGAAAGCTACAACCTTAAATGGATCTGACTGTATCAGGGAAGAAGAATGGGCCACTGGAAGGAGGAACAGAGGGAGATATAAGTTCTAATAATGAGACTGCAACATCAGAAAAGCCTAGATCTGCTTCAAGCCAACAAGAAACCAGAGAGAGCCGGAGGCGCCATCAAATACATCCACCACCTGCCTTATGTTTAGCTTCTTCAACTCCTAGGATGAAGTAGGAAAGCTGCCAATGATACTCTGATTTTTTTTGAGTCCCAGGAACTGAAGAAAGAACACCATTAGGACCCAGAAGCTTCATATTCCGGCAGCTGTAATGCAACAACATGTCATCGTGTTTGTCCTTCTGACAACAAAGATTAATGGACTAAGATGTTCACATCAGAGTGACATAAGCAGTAAATTAAAGACAGCATTCTATGAGCATCCTAAATGTTCAACCAAATAACATGATACAGTAACATGTTAAAAATCATGTAGCCATTACAATGTGTCTATAGCTGATATTTAATTATTTAGAAGGGATAGAATCATGACAAATATTGAAAACGCAGTGTAAATCCATGTTTTACAAATATATACCCAAAAGAAAACATGTCAAAATAGTAACAGTGGTAGTCTCTACATGGCAGATTATAATTTTTCTTTTGTACTTTACTACATTTTCTAAATTCTATGCAATGTTCTTGACTTAATTTAATAATTTAAGCAATGTTTTCAAGAAAATAAAGAGATTAGCAAGATTGGCATTAAGTCACCGAAAAACATTTGGCAGTGAAGAGCAAAGAGTTGAGATGGGTCCCTCCCCGCTCTCCATTCCATGCTCTCCTTTAGCTTTCCCCCTCCATATCACCCTTCTGTTGGGTTTGAGGCAGCAAAAAATAAGGCTGGGGAGAGAAAAATAAGTGACTGTGAATTTATCCTTCCCCTTTTTCTTGCCCAACCCTCACTCTCTCCCTGTTGCTATTTACGATAATGGCCACAGCAATTCTTTTGCTAAATCAGACAAGACAGCTGTTAGAGTAGGGTCGAGGTGGTGGGTGAAGCAGAGGCACCATCCACAGCAGCACCAGTGAAATGTGGTCATATGCTCCCATCTTTAAAAACGAAGTTTTCCTTACTCTTGCCTCCTGCTCTAGGTTGAAGACACCATGTACTCAGTAAACACTACAGGATTTTTTTTTTCCTTTTTCATCTTCCTTCCTTCCTATTTCTCTTTCTTTTTCTCCTGGGTCTTACCTGAGCCAGCCTTTAAATTAGGTAATTCTAGGGTATGCAGATAGCCACTGTCCTAGGACTAAGACGCAATAAACTCTTTTGTGACAAAGCAAAGTGTTTAGCTATGCAAAGTCAGTCACTGAAGGGGATGTCGATCAATGGTTGAAGTTAGGGAAAGTTGCAGGGGTGGATTAGACAGTCGTAAGTGGTAAGAAAGGCTCATAAATCTCTAGAAACAAGATTACCTGGAGGCAAAGAGAACTATGGCTGATGAACTAGACTCAAGACAAGAAGTCCAGGGTCCATGGAAGAGCATTGATTTCCTACCCTCTATTTCCAAAAAATACTTGGCACAATGCTTGGATCTTAGGCGCCAGTGGTTCCTCATGGGAATATTAACTGAAGGAGTCTAAGTGTGGAGCCAAACCTCCCTCAGAGGACTGTGCATAGAACCTAGGCCTTGAGGGCATTCAATACTGGCACCATGTGAAAGCACAGAAGAAATGGCAGTAACTTTATTCTTTGCCCTTGTGGGTGGAAAACAGACAGACCTTCCTTTCAGAATATACACTTCTGGGGTTCTTTTGTAGATCAAGAGGAGAAGGAAATCCCAAGAAGGAGATATTAGACTTTCTTTTTTTTTTAAGTCAGATTCTCACTCTGTCGCCCAGGCTGGAGTGCAGTGGCACATTCACAGCTACCGTAGCCTTGACCCGTTAAGCTCAGGCCATCCTTCCACCTCAGCCTTCCAAGTAGCTGGAACAACAGGCCCACACCATCACACCTGGATAATTTTTTAATGTATTGTAGAGATGAGGTCTTGCCAAGTTGCCTAGGCTGCTCTCAAACCACTGGGCTCAGGCAATCCTCTCGCTTCTGCCTTCCAAAGTGTTGGGAATACAGGCATGAGCTGCCACACCAGGCTAAGACTTTCTGATATGCAGATTTATAGTAACTTCCAATATAAATTTGCTGGGGCACCACAGGGGTACCAAAACTTATACCACTGAGTATTATAGAGTGATTCATAACTGTGACACTGTGAACAAAGTCAAATATGATTAAGTCCCTACCCTCTGAACCTTTCAGTTTCGTCTCCCTTTGATCCCAAAGTTTCCATATACACACTTTTGAGTCAGATCTTCAATCCAAAAATTCAATTGATTTTATGAATGAGAAAGAATAGAATAAAGAGATGCCACAGTTACTATGAAATCTCATCAGTCTGACTTTTCTTCCAGATGCAGATATATCATTCAGGGACAATAAAAGTAACCCATTGTTCCCCCACTGACTTTCTCCCCCACCCTCTCTGTCATGCATTCAATGAGAGGCTGAACTCCAATGGCAGGCCTATGTCTGTTTTGGTCTCCACTGAATACCTAGAACAGTACTTTGTTCACAGAAGTGCTGCAAATACTTGTGAGAAGAATGAGTAAATTCATTCCATTACCAGATCAGATTGGGAGCAGGGAAAAGGAAGAATAAAAGATCATCACAATCTAGAGAAAGACCGAGGAGTGTGTTCATGAGTGAGAGGATTCTTAGGAGACCTGCAGGTCTGAGAAGGGAAATTAGTAACAGAGAGGATGAGAAGCAAAACAAAAGCAGAATCAGAGGAAGTTTAGTAACTCCATATTTCGCTCCACAGATACATGTCCCTGGCACTAAACCTTCAAGTTCATCCCCTCCCCAATCCCCATCATGCCCCACTACCCTCACACACCCTCCCACACACTGGTGTATCTCAAGCTGCAGGATCAGGGTTTGCACTTAGTTGACTGGACTTAGCCAACAGCTTTTCCCTGTGATTCTTTGCCTATCCTCAGATGCAAGAGAGGTAATGTGGAAAGAATAAAGTATTACTACCTTTCACATCAGGATATGTATATCTAATATCTCTAAAACATACAAGAGAATTAATTAAGTCTATTGAAATGCACCTATATAAACTAAAGAGCCCCTGAGACTTTTTCCTATTTGACAAGATATATTTAATATTTGGTCACTTGTAATATTGCTGTTCTCTATTGTATTGTATAAACATAAATTAAAAATAAATAATAATAAAAGATGTTTCATTTTTTTTATCTTTTGCCATGAGGGAAGTGAACAAAGTACATAATTAGATGTCAACATTTTCCTTTATTCTTTTATTAAAGTGTGGGAGTCTGTGTCTTGCATAAATCCAATTTGTATTGATTTTTCTAGAGATGGTGTAATGCGGGCTGTAAAAGCAACTTGTCACACAGTGGCAAAATCAGGAATGACTCATAAGCCTAGAGAACAACTAGATGTTAGATTTAAGTAGAGTGACAGTTGGACATCATCAGATTTCCTGCTGTGTCCAGTTTCTCTGAGACACAAACTCTGGGACTCAGATAGTCCCAGCCTTTTACCAGGCAAAAAAAAGTCCTTTGTTGTGTGTTCTCTTCCCTTCAGGTGATCAGGGTCTTTTATACCACAATGTGAAAGGACAGATACCTAACACAAACTGTATTAGCCTATATGAATATGTGGACAGTAAGGAGTCTGTGTGTTACTCAGTCTTCCAGGCTGGAGTGCAATGGCATGATCATGGCTAACCACAGCCTCGGCCTCTTGAGCTCAGGTATTTCTCCTGCCTCAGTTTCCCAAGTAGTTGGGATTACAGGCATGCCTGGCTACATTTTTTATTTTGTGTAGAGATGAGGCCTCGCTATGTCATCTAGGCTGGTCTTAAACTCCTGGGCTCACACAATTCTTCTGCCTTGGTCACTCAAAGTGCTGAGATTACAATCATGAGCCACCGTGCCCAGCCCAATAAAGTTTTTTGTTACTAGACATTGTTTCACTCAATCAACATTTATTAAACATTGGCGGTTTTTTGTGGTGAAGGATGAAGCAGATCCAGTCGCTATATACAAAAGCTTATAGTTTGATAGGTATGCGTCTAAAGTCCAGCTTCCTAACAGGAGTCCAAGGATCCACAGACAGTCCATGAAAGAGTTTCCAGCAGCCCAAGAGTCCCTAAAAGTAAATGCAATGTGTTTATATGTTGCCATGTGCATCTGGCAGGGCATATGTTTTATAGATACCAAATTATCTAAAGGATTATTGGCCCCAATGAGGTAACCTCAACTGTCTTGAGGTTTATAAAGTATTCCGATTCTCAAAACAGTTCCAGTTGCTCAAAACATTTTTTGAACTTTTATTTTGGAATGTTTCAAAGCCTAGTATACCTTTTGTGAGTAATCTCAATGATAACAAGTCTTCCTTGAAGAAGGGATCTGATTTTTAATGTCATTCAAAAATAAGGCAGGAAAAATATGATAGGTAGATGCTTAAACTGTATTTATTTTTGCATAAAATAATGAAAGTATAAAAGAATGATACTAATTTTATTGGAGAATGTAAGATAGAATAAAGACTATACAGTAAGTGAAGATCATATTAAAAAGCACCAATAAAAACATCAGTACTTTAAGGATAATACTAACACATTTCGTTTTTCACTCAGCATTTATTGAAAGTCTACCATCACTGGCAACCTTACAAATGCTAAGGATACAGTAGTCAACAAAACAGAAAAAAAAATCCCTGCCTCATGGAGGTTTCATTCTTCCATCTTTGCTTAACAATTTAATTCATCTAATATGTATTGCCCAAATATGAATAAGTGTTAATAGAAATAAAATAGAAAAAAATAAAATAGGAGTTAAAAAAATAAGTCACAGAGAAAATAATGTTTGGGTAGAAAACTATTAATGGAAAAATAAAAGTAATGTTAGGATGCTGGTATAAATTTGGTAAAATGAACAGAATTCTTATCATCAAAATGTAGAAATAAAGTTATCAGCAATTACAATATTTGCTTGACATGTATACAGTATATTTTTAAACCATGTTCACTAACCTCATCTAAGCAAAAGCCACAGAAAGGTTTTGGGGTTTTGGGAGCGCAGGATCATAAGATAACATGGGGACAACAGAAAATAAGGCTCAAAACAGGTTTTTGAACTCATAAATTTTGATGCCTCTCAGTGCTTCTGCCATTTTTGGTTTCACCTCTTCCGCATCAGCAAAATATTTCCCTTTAAGAACTTTTTCCATCCAGGGAAACAAACAAACAAAAAAAGTCACTCAGAACGAGATCTGGTGAATAGGGAGGGTGGGGCATGGGAGTCCTGCCGTTTTGGTCAAAAACTGCTGAACACTCAGCACAGTGTGGGCAGGTGCACTCGTAAATCACCCATCATGAAATAGGCAAACATGTTAAAAGAATCTCCAAAAAAAATTCACTGACGCCGAATGCAGCCTCTCACAACAATGCTAACTGGTACACTGACAGTGATGGGTTCCTAGAACATTTGCCTAGTGGGGGAAACCTGTACCGCAAGGGGCCTGCCCTCCAAAAATAATTTCACATACCATAGAATAAAATTCAGTCATGAAAAGGAATTAAATAATGTCTTTTGCAGCAACTTGGAGACCATCATCCTAAGTGAAGTAACACAGGAATGGAAAACCAAATGCAACATTTTCTTGCATATACATAAGAGATAATTGAAGGATCTGCAGAAGCATATAGAATGATATAATGAACGTTGAAGACTCGAAAGAGAGTGGGAAGAGGGGGAGGGATGAAAAAAATCACCTATCAAATACAATATGCACAGATGGGGGTGGAGGGTACATTAAAACCCAGACTTCTTCACCACTATACAGTGCAACTCAAAATAATTTGTACCCCCTAAAGCCATTAAAATAAAAATTTAATAAATACGTAAATAAAGGAGTGAATTAGTCTTCACCCTTTTTTAACCTGAACACTTCAGGTTATTTCTAACAGTCTCACACTGCTGATCAAACAGCCTGGAAATACAATTTTCTGGGCATTATCCTTTACATACCCACAAATAAAATAAATAAATAGATGTGATTTTTAAAGTCTATGTGAAAATGCAGAAAAAAGAAAATGAATAAAAATAAGCAAAGCCTATGTGAATTGACTAAAAGTTAATGCAATGTGATGGGAGATACACAATGGGAAAATGTTTTGAGCCATGAGGTTTGCCAGAATGAGAAGGTTGATTATCTTCTGCTCCTCACTCCCCATCTGGATTGCCCACCACCCCTCCCATTATGTGCCTAGAAAACTCAGATGGGTAAATATTGGGAATCAGAGAATAAGAAAGAAAGTACTCTAGCTTGAGTAATAAGACACTCATCTGTGCCTTGCAACTGCAGCTGCCATTTCAAAACTTTTTCTGCAAAACTTTTTAAGGGGGGCCAAAATCCTGTGGAGAGGAGAGACTTATACATGCACACCCACCCACACACCCACCCAACCCACCCACCCAAACACTCAGAAATAGACCTTTTGATATGCAAATATTAAAACAATTGCTATTTTGGAATGAAGAAACCAGAACAACATGGGACTAAACTGCTTGGTATAAGGATGTAAAGAAATTTTGTGGGGAGAAGAAAATAGTTGTAGAATTGATTTTTCTTCTTCAGACATAAGGTTTAGGACCAGAAAGATAGTAGCCAAGGTACCAACATGTGATGATAGATAATTAACTGATGGGAAAGAACTGGCTGGGACCTCTGGAGAGAGCCTGCTTTCTGAAGAGCCTGGTGAGGAGTCCAGGGTTGGGGAGTTGGGGATATTAAAATCAATTTTAATGTTGTGCTATAAGCCTTCTAATGTTCTCATGTTATCTTCAGGCCTAGAGCTAGTTTAATATATGTAGAATGAACTGATACGTAAGCATTACCCTGGAATGGGTAAAGATTTTTCTCCAGGTCACTGAGACTCAGTGGCAACTCAAAGATCAGATCTATGTCAACAGACTTTTCCGAGGTAAACAGAATCTGCTCCACTATTTGGAGTTAGAAGCAGAATAGCTTAACTGTCTAGTCATGAATTTCCACTAATTTCAACACTTGTTTTACTTGTATATCAAAGGAACAGTTTCTCAATATTTTAAAAATTGAGTGTTTACATTATTAAATGGTTGCAAGTAATGCAGGGTACGCTAAGAATTCTCATTTGAAAAAGGAATTTGCAATGCTAATATCATGAGGAATTGTAAAAATAAAGGGTTATTTTTAAGAAAATAAAATTACTTTAGTGACCTATTTAATGAATCTGTTTTATTGTATGATTTTTGAGGAGATTTTTAAAAAGTCATTCTTTTTCATCTGTGAAGATGCCAAGTTGCTCATGCAAACTGATCTTAGAAAAATCAAAATACCTCTTTTCGTAAATGATACTATCTGGCAAAATGACCATGCATTCACTTACAACACAATAGTCTGTGAAGGCATTATGATTAAATATGATAGTGATGAAAGTTAAAGAATTGGGTTTTGTTTCGTTTTGTGGAAAAAAAGGTTAAGCCATCAGAATGATGGTATTTGAGTACATAAAAGAATCATTGAGGTAGAGTTAAACACTTGCTCAACCACTTTTGATGGTAGAAAAATTAGAAGGAACAGGATTCCTGTTCCAAGAGGTCAGATAACCAGATAACCATGTCTAGGCATATAAGTGGCCTAGGCTGAGCAGAGCTGTAAGATAGAGCACTCCTTGGGTTGAATAAGCTCTAAAAACAAGAGGCCACTAGCAGAAATATTTTTGAAAACGCAGACATATTACAGATCAACATTTTCTCTAATGTCAGAGCTTCCCCAAAGCCCACATCTCAGGCTATAAATGCTCCCTTATCACTTGCCTCTTATCATTATCTAAAAAGAAAGTAGCCAACTTCAGTAGATAATATTTGTCAAATATTATAGCCAATGGTAAATGAAATTGAATGCAGATTAATACAACACATGAAAATCATTCTAACAAAATTTTCTGCTGCATTGATCTCCCATTTAAGAAAAGTGAGATGATTCTCTGATGTCCTTTTAGCTAATCTGTGTTTTTCTTTATTCTATATTCAACTACTCCCTCTTGTACTCAATTGACCTTATATCCTCAACACTCAATTTCTTAGAAAAGTTCTTATTAAAACACCAGCAGAAGCAGTAAATAATGCTTAGTGACCTTTTCTTATACAACCTTAGAAAAAGCAGACTTTCCTTTACATAATTTCATGGTATCCACTTTCCTTGTGTTGCAGCCAAAATATATATACAATATCTATTTTGAAAAGTTTTCTCGGCGCCAAGTAGCACCAAGAAAGAGCTGACATTTTATAATTTTTCTGAATGTAACTGGACTCTACAAAAGCAAGTAAATTTCAAAGGACTTTTAAAATGGCAAAAATAAAGTTACTAGTGTTACAGTTTTTAAAATTTCATCAATAACTCATGAGTTTTCCATAAAATGAAGATCTTTGGTCCTGTGATTTGTACTATAGAATTTGTTTTTGTATTTAAAGCTACTGTTGCGTTTTAATCATTTATCCAGTTTTTCAAGATTATGTTGAAATCTGACCTTATTTACCAACATGCAAGCAACGACTTTTACTGAATGTCATTTAAATAATTAATGGCTTGTTCTCTATCCATTTAATGGAAGTGTTAAATAGCACTGAATCTAGGACTGGCTCCTCTGGGTCATCATGTATCCCTCTTACTTCTAAAACATTAATAGTCACCTTTGGGTGATACTACCATGGTCTGTCTGGTTCCAATACCCTACTACTCTCCCTGCAGTGGAAGCTATTTAAGCTTTCCTGGATGCCCAGTCTTATCTCAGGCCTTGGAGCAATAGCATCCTCATGAGAAGGGATCTTTAGCTCAACATAGACCACTAGATATCAAGTCGACCTTGCTATTAGTCCAACTCCGATAACTGACTCTTTGGCAAAGAGCTAGCAGCAGGCTTCTGCCTTGTTCCCGAAACCAAGTTCCAACAGACCCTCTAGTTGTGGTAACTGGGTCTCTGCTCATTTCCCTTTGTGCCTGAGTCTTTGTCCTGATAAACCCATTATGTCTGCTCTCTGGACACCATGAATTTCCTTCCTGAAAGGATTTTATCCACAGTGTCTATTTATGTCCTGGTCCCACATCCAATCCCATCTCCAACTTCCTTCTCTCAAGGACATGTCCTTCCAGATTCCCTAAATCTCTTCTGTTTCAGTACAGTTAACATTGTCATATCTGCCTTAAGATATACAAAGAAGAATCCCCTCCCCCCAAAAATGGTATTATTTTTTGGAGGGCAGGCCCTTGTGGTATAGGCTCCACTAGGTGTTCTAGAAACCCATTGGCATCAGTGTACCAGTAAGTATTGTTGTGAGAGGCTGTGTTCGACTTCAGTGAATTTTGTGTGTGTGTGTGTGTGTGTGTGTGGAAATTATTTCAATGGGTTTGCCCATCTCATTATGGGTGATTTACAAGTGCACCTGCCCACATCCAACTGAGTGTTCATTTCTTGACCAAAAATGGCATGAGCCCCCCATGTATGTCCCACTTCCCTAATCACCTGATCTTATCCACGTTCACTTTTTTGTTTCCCCAGATGAAAAAAAAAGTTCTCAAAGGGAAACATTTTGCTGATTTGGAAGAAGTAAAACAAAAAATGGCAGAAGCACTAAAAGGCGTCAAAACTGACAAATTCAAAAACTGTTTTGAGCAGTAGAAGAAACATCTCAATAGCTATATTGCATCAAACTGAAAGTACTTTGAAAGTGACTGAAGTTTAAACATATAAGAATATACAATGTTTAATAAATAAATTCCATTGGGGAAGTCCGTTCCTCATTTAACAACCTTTTATAAATTCCACCACAATGCACAGTTGATCATATAGGACTTTTTATATATTTATAACCTTATATAGGTTGGGTAATCAAAAGTCTTACTAAAGCCATACAACATTAATACTATCATTTTCTCTATGTAATATGCCTCCATTATCACCATGTAATAGACCAAAAAAAGGTACAAATTTTATATAATATCATAAAAAAAGGTACAATATTCACTGAATACTTAATCTCATTCTCTTCTAAGCTCTTGAAAAAAATGATTAGGCAAAAAGATTCATAATTTCATGGACTATGTATACTTTATTTTCTTTGTGAAATGCAGATTTTAAAATACCTTCAGATGCTTCATCTATTCCTCATAACTCCTTCTAAAAAGATGGTTAGTAGCTCTGTGATGATCTGCTCTCTTATTTTGTACACTAGCAGTTTTACTTTCTTTATAATTTTATTGGTGAGGAAAATATCAAATGCAAGTAAGTTAAAGAGAGCCAAATAAATGATCCATTGTGGAAAAAGAGCATTTGGAGAAAAATAACTCTCACAGGCTACTAGCAGAAACATAACTTGTTTCATTCTTTTCAGAGAGCCATTGCATAATTTGTTTCCATAGCTTTTTAAAAACTCTATTTATTTTGACACAATAATTCTCTTTCTAGGAGTCTTACCTAAAAAAAAGAAAGAAACAAAGAAAGAAAAAAGTAGATATTTAGTCAAAGATTTTATACAAAGAAATTTAATTTATAATAAAAGAAAACAACCTAAGTAGGCAATGAAATTTGATTCAATAAATTACAGTGCATCCATCTATATGATGGGAAACCATATAGCCTTTAAAAGTTATATTATCCTATGATACTTAATGAAATGGAGGAAATCCAAAAACAAAATTGTGTTCTGGCTAGTCAAGAGTGTTGGAAGGATAGGTGATTTCAATTTTCTCTTTCATTGCTCTTCCTCCTCCTCTTCTTTCTTTTCTTTCTTCTTTCCTTTTTTTCCTGTCTTTTGCTTTTGCTCTTTTTGTTCCATAATTTCCAAATGTTTTGTTCCATAATTTCCAAATGTAAAATACCCCTCTACACTGTGGAAAACAGTTTGACAATTCCTAAAAGATCTAAAAATCAACCTTCCATATGACCCTGCAATCGCCCTACTGGGAACATACCTGGAGGAACTCAAATCACTCTATGAAAAAGATACCTGCACATGCATATTTACTGCAGCATTAGTCACAATAGCGAAAACATGGAACCAACCATGCTGCCCATTGAAAGAGGACTGGATTTTTTTTTAATGTGGTACATATACACGATGGAATATTATGCAGTCATAAATAAGGACAAAATTATGAAATTCACAGCAACTTGGATGGACTTAGAGGCTATAATACTGAGTGATCTACTGCAGAAACAAAGAACCAAGTATCACATGTTCTCACTCATAAGCGGACCTTCAACAACTAGTACTATAAGGGATTGGCAGTAGTGGGAAACTGCCAGGGAAGGGCAGGGGCAGGACTGACAGTAATGGGAAACTGCTGGGCAGCAGTGGGGGCACACCTCATCATCAATAAGGGTACCTGCACAATGAACATGTGTATACCTAACCCTGAATTGTACCCCACATCTTTAAAATAAAAAATTAATTTAAAAAGGAAACCCAAGTTTAACAGAATAAAAATGAATACCATTAAAAATTTTTTAAAAAATAAAATACCCCCCCAAAAGAAAGAATTGCCCAGAATGTAAAATAAGTCAAGGACAAGAGAGTATCTCATGTGTAATAAGTAAGGATCTAATTCATTTCTCTTTTTAATTCCTTAATAAATTAATGAGTAATTTTCCAAAAAGCTGTGGTCATTGCTATCACTTCCTCACCTACCTCTGTGTAGTGACTGCCCCTATCCTCAGAGCACTACCCCAGCAGATCTCTAAAGCAGATCTTAAGAAAAAAGCAAGCAAGCAAACAAACCCCCAGAACACTGTTTATGAGTACCCTATTTTAATACAAAATGCTGTAGCAAACTCCAGCTGTCTAATCCCACCAGTAGATTTTTACTGCCATTTGGAGAATCCAAACATGCTGGGAACAGACTGAAAAAATAGTTGTGGGTGGGCTCCAAATCTAAAAATAACTCACCTTCAATTCTAAACCAACCAGCTCAACAGGAAAGGATCATGGATATTACAAACACTTACTGAATGCTGACTGATTTTGACAGGCTTTATATTAATATACATATGAGGATAAAATGAGTATATATGAGTTTTTCTAAGATAAGAAAGGCAGCTTGCACAAGGTCACATATCTAGGTAGTGGAAAGTCCAGCTCTGTCTCCCTCCAAAGCCCATTTCCTTTCTAATCTACCACTTAGGAACTAATGATTCTGCCAATTCAGGAGAGGACAATTAAAAGAATGTAAAGTGCCTTGCGCTGTGCTGGGCATTGAGCAGGTGCCTGATATCTGGTAGTCATTTTTTTCCCCAGATTATATTTTTCCTAATTGTAATTCTTTTTTTTGTTTGTTTTAGACACGGGGTACAAGTGCATGTTTGTTGCATGAACATATTGCATACTGGTGAGGATTGGGCTTCAAGTGATCTTTTACCTAGATTGTGAACACTGTGCCCAAAAGATAACTTCTGAACCCTAACCTGCTTTCCCCTGGTAGTCATTTTTATAATTTCTAAGTGTTAGTAATTTAGTATGCTCTCACTTGAAAAATAACTAAAATGTGAAGAAAACATACCTAAAATTAATTTCATCTAATTGGCTTATTAAGAAAAAAAGCACAATTCTCACATAATTCCAATACACAGAATACATAATATGGTGATTCAGAGTGATCACAATATGAGGCTGGTTATTTTACATTGTACATACAATAAAATCCCCTAACATATCCTAAAAACAAGTTTATCTCTTTAATGATGCAGAAGACAGTTTAAAATATTTTACCAATTATGAATGCAACTTGCCATTGTGGTGTAGAGACAGGACTTGCCAGTAAAGATATTAAGTAAATTGAGCTCTAGATAATCTAGCTTTTACTATCTTACAAAGTTCATTACTAATAGCATGCCTTCAATTGGAGCTAAGGGAAATATTTTGGATCTCCTAACTAACCATATTCACGACCAGACTTCAAACTATATGAGTCTAAATAAAACAGCATGATCGTCAGCTACTCTCATGTAATTAGAGTAGGACTTGCACTGAATTCTCAATAGCATAAAAGGTTTTTGTGTGAAGGTGGGGCTGCACTCTCAAGATCTTTCCTATCTTGCCATAATGCTTAGTTATCTGCCTATAACATATACTTGATAGACATCCACTGACCAGTAAGCTGCTCCATCACAAGCGGAAAATGACTACTGTCTTTCTTAGCTGGAGGAGAAGCTGGAAGCTCTCACTCAAATCAGTCAGCAACTATTTGTAAGGCTGCTTTTGTCTGAGAGCCAATCCTACTTTCTGTAGATTTCCTTAGACTCTCAAGTTCTAGTGCAAATGTTAACAAATCAGTTCAGGAGTTGAATTTCAAGGAAAGTGTTATGTAAGAGAAGCAGCCTATTAAAGTACAACTAACTACTGTGCTAGACATTGTGAAGTAAGTTATTTAACACCGACATCACATGGTGCTCTCTCTCACCCATGGACAACTGTGTAGGGGACACTATAATAGGTCAATGAGATCAACTCACTACTAAGGCTCTGGAGATACTTTTTTCAGGTATCCAAGATATCTCTGGATTACAGATTAGATGAAAACAGACTTCCATCTCACAGCCAGACCTAGGTCAGATCTGGAAATGTGAGGTTCAAGTAGGGCCTATGATATTAATCATTATTCAGATAGGGTCTATTATTAATCACTATTAAACATAATTTATCCTGAAAGTCTAGCTTGACATTGAAAATACCTAGAAGGGCATAAAAACTTATAGCTAGATTACTAAGAGAAAAGTTAGACCATTAACAGACAGTAAACTCATAAGAACTCAGATCTATAGAATTAAGAGTGAAGGAGGTACTTAAAAAATCATCCAGAATCTATACAAATTCATCTAGAGAGAAAGATAAGGAATTCTATTTTGACGTGTTAAGTTTCAGATGTCAGTAAGTAAACACTGGAAGTTAGAAGAGACGTCAAAGCTGTGAAGAAAGTGTGTGTGTGTGTGTGGTGTGTGTTATATTTAATAATCACTTTTATAGGGTTGACAGTGGATGCTAAGGGAATAGACAAGAGCAATGAGAGAGAAAGTATGGACAAAGTAAATGAAGGTTAAGAGAAAAGCCTTCAGGGAATGCTTATGTTTTATAGAATAAAAAGAAAGGATTACAAAAGGAAAGCACAGAAGGAGCTGAGAGGTGACAAATTAGAAAAATTCAGTACCACAAAAGCTAAGGAGAACAAACATTTCAGGAAAGCAGCTCTGTGCAGGAGTTTAAGAACATGGTGAGGAAGACTGAGGACAATATGGACTGAGAAGATTAAACTTGGCAACGTTTTGGTCAAAGCATTTAGGGTTGCAAAAGAACACTCAATATCATTCAAGTGAAGGAGGATTTATTTAAAAATCAGAGAGGCACTCTCATAGGGATAAAAACTAAAGTTCAGTATTATAGGCACTTGAACCAAGCAACTAGGACCAAAGTCACTCTCCCAGAGTTTATATGATGAATCTCATCTTCTCTATTTTTTTCTCTGAGCAGCTTCCTCTCTGCTCAGAGGGTTGCCTGACCCAAAAATATATTAAATTATAGGGAAAATACCTACCACAAACTGAAATTTCCTTGCCTTAATGCAAATTCATCAGAAAATAGGATAAGCAGATAAGCTGAAATCAGCCAATAACTTCACCTGCTTTGGGTCACATGCACATTCCTGTCCAATCAACTGCAGTGAGGAGGAAGTCACATGATATAGTCATGGCCACAAAGCCCTCCAGTAAAGACTGAGGCAAAATTAAAAACAGGATGTGTGAAAAGTGTGAATCATAAAAATGTGTTTATTTTAGGCAATCTCCAAGTGACTGTTATAATTTACTCAATGTTCTAAAACACAGTGGTGCCTACATTGTACTAGGTGCTACAGACTGAACTCGAGTTAGCAGAGGAGACCCAAAGAAGCTGAGGACAATTATACTATACCCCATAAATAATAAGATAATTACAATATAAAAGTGATAAAATGACCAGAAGAAATAGAAATGACCTCATAAAGGAAGCGACATTTTTTATTGACTTCTGGAAAGTGACTAAGATTTCAACAAGAGAGAACTGGGAAAAGAGGGAGTCTCAATCTAGGAGACACTGTCTCCAATGCCATGCTGAAAGCCCCTTTAGGGTAGGAAATATTTCCTGCTCACCTAATGCCTGATGTAGTATCTGCTACAAAGCAGGACCTCAATTAATGCCAATATTAATTATAAGCAAGTAGAAATAAGAGGAAATAAGAAAACACCAGCAAAATTATGAGAAAATTTGGGGTCTGTTCAGAAAACAAAAAGATATTATTAAATTATAGGGCAAACAGTCACCACAACTGAAACTTACTTGTCTTCTGGCAAACTCATTCAAATTTAATAAGCTGTAGTCAGCCAATGAGTTCAACAATCCTGAAAGGATGATGTGCCATGTGGAGGTAGAGAAAGGTCAAGAAGCACTGAGGTAACAAACTTGTGAGTGGAGAAGCCATTTTGAAAATAGATCCTTCAGTCCCAGCTACTTCAGCTGACAACACTTCAGCTGAACCATGCAGCTGAGCTCTGCAAGAATTTCTGACCCACAAGATCATGAGCAAATCACTAAGTTTGGGTACTGTAGGCAGCAATAGATAAGTGAAATATATGGCATCACAGAAGATAAATTAATTTCATAGTAGAAAATAGGGAAGGATTCATGAAAAGGTGGTTTTGAAGAATAGGTAACTTTGAGATGCAAAAAAAAAACTGGCTAAAGGGGATTATAATTTTTCACAAAGAGATTTGAATAAAAAACAAATCACAAAGGTAGGAAAGTTTAGAATATTTAAATATCATCAGAGATTGAGATTGATATAAATATGCAGTGAAAAAGAATCTTAAGACAATTTTAATGGGAAAAAATTCAAGATTGAAACTTAGTTCAAGATCAAAAATGCCTTGAAGGTCAGAGTAAGGTGTCTGAACTACATGACATAGCCAAATGGGTGACTTAAACTTTTCAGCAGTAAAGTGTCATAATCTTCTCATCTCTTCACTGCTCCTACCCTAGGCCAAGCCTCTATAATGTCTTAAGGCTTCTAGAAAAGCATTGACTTGTCTCTGTGCTTCCAATCTTGCCCTCTTACAGTTAGTTTTTGACACAGCAACTAACAGTCATTTAAAAATATAAATTAGATTGTGTCACTCCCTTTGCAAAAGGCTTTGAGAACTTTCTATAATACTGAGAATAAAATCCAAACCCCTTACTGTGACCTCCTAAAAAAGTCACTATAATCTGGTTTCTGCCTATTTCCCAAAACTCATCTCCTCCCACTGTCTACCTTCCATACTCTACTCCAGCTACACTAGCCTTCTCTCTGTTTCTGGAACACACCAAGTTCATTTTACCTTTGGGCTTTTTTCACTTGCTATTTCTTCTGCCTAGATGCTCTTTCAAATTTCTGATAAAACCTCACTTCTTCAGACAAGCCTTCCCTGGTGACCCCAAGTAAAATAGTGCCCAACCTGTCCCACTGCTCTTTTCTCATTAAATTATTTTATTTCAGTATCTTAAATACCACCTGCCATTTATTACATACTTTTATTTATCTCTTTATAATCTGTCTTCTCTTATATGTCAAAACACAAGACAGGGATTTCATCTATTTTGTCCCCAGTACCTGATACATTGTGGATTTTCAATAAATACTTGGAAGGAAGGGAGGGAGAGAGGAAAGGAATAAAAGAAGATCAGAGTTACATTTTAGGAGGAGTGCAGAAAAGAGTTAAGGTATCAGGCCTGCACTGCTATCCTTAGAAAGATTTGATTGCAGAGCAGGCCACTGGCTGGCATCTGGAAATCTGGATTTGGGGACCGTTCCCACCATCCCATAATTAATAATGCTGGCTCACTGTGCCTATACTGTTTATATAAACAATCTGGCTTATGAGGAACACCTGCTTTCCTTCTGGGAGTCTAGAATTTGGTTATGTGCCAAGCAGAGAGTGTCTGCAGGACCAGCCCCCAATAAAAACACTGGGCACTGAGTCTCTAACAAGCCTTCATGGTTGGCAACGTTTCATATGTGTTGTCACAATTCCTTGCTGGGGAGATTAAGTGTGTCTTGTGCACCTTCACTAGGAAAGGACTCTGGAGGTTTGTGTCTGATTTTCCCAGGATTTCTTCCCATGCACCGTTTCCCTCTGTTAATTTTCCTTTGTATTATTTTGCCATAATAAATCACAGCCATGAGTTCTAATGTATGCTGGGGCCTATGTGTCTTCCTTGTGTTTTTGTGTGGTCTTCCACACCCAGTCCATGGAGTCTACCTTCTCATCATTGTTGTCCTTGAGTGGGTGTGGTCTTGACCTCCTGATACCAGTAATATTTTGACAATAGTTTATAAGGTAGATTTAAAGACTTGGAATAACTATTACCGAAGAAGCCAGTTAGGAAAAAAGGCTATTGTAACAATTCAAGAGATAGGTAATGACAGCAGTGAAGGCAGAAAGGTGTTTTTTTATAAGTGTATTTTTCTTGGGGCAGTTTTGCAAACCTCTGATTAATGATACTGTATGATAAGAGGTAAAGGAATGAAGGAGAACTAAGGAAGCTGAGACAGTAAATGAAGAATACTTTTAAACAATGGAGTAAAAAATTATGAGAATATTGTGACTTTAGGATAGCATGATTATGAGAATATTATATTAGAGTAAGTATATAAGAGCATATTTTTAGAAAGCTCTTTTCCCATTAAATTATTTTAAGATTAAAGACGTATTTCCCAAATGAAACATTAAGAGATGGGCTTACAAATGGAAACAGGATCAAGAAAATAAATAAAAGTTAGACTGTAAGCTCAATGAGGGCAGGGACTTCTGTGAATTTTGTTCACTGACATATTCCAAGCACCTGGGAGACTACCTAACACATAGGACACACTCAAAAAACTCTTCAAGAGTATCTGAAGAGTATTTAAGAGAAAAAGAAGGGTCACATATAAAAAAGAGACAAATTTTGAAGTGTGGGGGAATGAAATGAAGAGATGTCAAACATGATTATCTCACACATGTCAGTAAAGTGAGAAGCTAGTGGGTGTGGAGGGAAGAGAATAGGAAACATCCTTGACAACCTCTCGGGAAATCATTAAAGAATCAATAAAAAAGTAAAATAAATAAATAAAGCATGGTCATTCTGCTCAGATTTCTTCTTTAGAGAAAAAGTCAGATGAATTTTTAAAATACTTTTTAGAATACCTATAACATGACACCTAAGTAAATGGAGATGAATCAATATTTTATTTAATAGAATTCATTAGAAAATATTCTTTGGACAAATTACTTATTTCTAGTCCAAAAACCTGACAAAAAAGAAAAAAGACACTACTTTTATCTTCAATCCATCTAGAATGACAAAAACATACAAATGATCTTCATTTGAACTAGCAGAGAAAAGGGAGTTTTATACCACATGGAGTGAGATTTATTGACAGATTTTCACTAATGGTCTTAGGGTCTGAACTAAAGTACAGAAACAATAAATCTAGTGTAGAAGTTGCAAAGGGAACTGTTCATATTTGAAAGGAAAACACCAAAGATTAAACTTCACACAGTTTATAACTGCTCCAAAAGCAGAATATTGAAAATGAATCTATATTCCTTCATTAAATGTTACTTTCTTCATTTTCATGAATTCCGTACCACAGAACATGTCATGGATACTGCGCTCTACTTCCCAGACAACTCATTCAAAACCACATGATACTACCCAAGCTGTGACTGCTCTCAAATCTCAGGCCTCGGCCCTCACTAAGAATGGCCCCCAACTGAAGAGAACTGCCTCCAAGGTCATGCTCCCTTCCTTCAGCAGCCCTCATCCAATGATCAGTCTGTGTGGTAATGTAAAAGCCAAGTCCTCACCCCAACTCAGGGCTACTTGGAAGGACCATTCTAGCTTCAGAGCTCCCTATGTGGGATTGGCTGGAATCTTATTGTAACTATACTGCAACCCAACTTTTCCAACTGTCTAATCCTGTTTTGGTTTATTCCTTTGCCAAGAGCACTCCCCACTGAACTTCCTGCACCTCCTTCACACAGTCTGCTATGTAGGAAATCCAACCTGAAAGGGAGATGAAAGAATTACCCATTGTTCTATGAATTAAATGTAAACGGAAACTGTATATTACTTTTTCCATAATTTCAGCAAAATGGTTATATAGTCTATCCCTCATTCTCTTATTAATTATTATTATTATTTTTTGAGTTGGAGTCTCACTCAGGCGCCCAGACTGGAGTGCAGTGGCCGCTCCCGGCCACCGCAGCCTCGACCTGCTAGGCTCCAGCAATCCTTCTGCCTCAGCCTTCCAAGTAGCTGGAATTACAGGCACGCGCTACCACGCCCGGCTAATTTTTGATTTATTGTAGAGATAAGGTCTCACCAAGTTGCCCAGGCAGGTCTCGAGCCCGCGGGCTCAGGCAATCCACTCACCTCAGCCTCCCAAGGCGCGGGATTACAGGCTGAGCCACCGAGCCCGGCTCTCTTATTATTTTTTAAATGCAAGGTTAGAAAGTGAAAAGGTATAAATCCTACTTTCAAACAAAACTATTCTAGTACCACCATTAATTATCTACTGACCTTGGGCAACTTAAACTCTTTGATCCTTAGTTTCTTCATTATTAAAGAAAAGATAATAGTAACTATCTCATTAAGTTGTTGTAATGATAAACTAAGATGACGTACACAAAAGTACACAGTAAGGGTTCAAAAAGTATCACTTCCCTTCTCTCCATTATCAAAGGGGCATGAGTTTAGAGTTGCTTTCCTATAACAGCTATCCATTTGCACTGATGATATAAATGCCTAATAACAAATATTATGTAATTATTAAACAGTTATATGGTTAATGGATAACCTATCTGAATAATAAGATATGAGACAGTATTATTCATACTACATAGAATCAAATACAGAATAGTAGCTTACTATTCACTAAACATTTACAATATGCTAAGCACAATATGTAGTTTTTTACATTTTATATTTTATTTACTCTTCAGAACAACACTGTAAGGTAGATATTACACCTCTTTTGCAGATACGAAGCTGGTGATGCTCACAGAAAATAAATTAAGGTAACACATCAAGTAAGTGGCAGAACTAACATCTAAACTTAGTTTATCACCATCTAGGCTTTTATATTATATTACAAGATCTCTTTTGCTTCATTCTGCTTCTATAGACTTGCCCCAAATAGAGATAAAGGCTACCTCTGGCACACCAGTTATACAAAAAACACATAGACCCATCTTAAAGACCAGAGCCTTCAAAGCATAGCAGAAAGAAGGCATCTATAACTCCCAAGCTTGACCCTCACTACAAAAAAAAAAAGGTCTCGCCTCCAGCAGTACAATTTACTCCTAACACCACATCTTTGCTTCCACACCCAGTCCATGGAATGTCTTCTCATGATTGCTGTCCTTGCGTAAATTAGTCTTTTCCTAGTTATTAAAGCTATCCCAGCCCTCAATCTGATCCTAGACAAGTGTAACTTCTGTTGACCTTTCTACCATTCAGGCCTAGGCAACAAGATGCATCACATCAGAGCTGTTGGAGTCAGAGTGTTTGCTTCTCTTACAGTAGAGCTCCTGTCCTGAGATCCCATGTTGCACTAGCTGAAAAGCATAGTCACAAGACAGACTAAACTCAAGCAGACTCCAATCCCATCTTTTTAAAGAGCATCCTTAGTTTAGTTTCTTATAAAAGCCCCTACATTTGCCACAAAGGTTGCCTTCCAACTGTTTAATTGTTCATGATGCTATCTGAACAACCTGCAATAATTTGTTTTACTCAGTTTTGTGTACATTGCAGGAAATAGCAGAAAGAAAAGTACATTATTTATGCTTAACCTGCATGAATCATTACTCCCCTGGGGAATGGCTATTTGCAAGATTCCAATTAACATTTTCCCCCAGGAAGTGTCCTCTTGAGTACTGGACTATAGCTTTGTCCCAAGCAGTAGTCCTGTCTCCTGCTTAAGGTGAGCAGGAGAGCAGGCGCAGCCATCCAACCCCTCACTGAAAACAGATGAGGCCCTTAAATCTCAATTGAGGGCAAGAGAACAGTAAGGAGGGAAGCTGCACTCTGTTCTCTTTGAAGCACTCACGTGTTGATAACAAGCCTACACAGCCATGGGGTACCTTGATCTCAAACAGTGTCCTTACAGAGTCCGCCTTGACTAGGACCAATACACACAAAGCTGAATTGTTCATGCCAAAAGAGGCCAGGTAGACACCCTGCTCTCAAGAGACTGTGATTGCTACTAATTCATGAGGTGTTTGTTGGCTTGCTGCCTCACTTTCAAAAATGGGATGGGACAGGGAAACGAAAACAGTAAGAGAGGAGTCAGAATCTAGGAGATGGTAGAAATAGTTGCTTGGAAGATTCCATTTGGATGGATACTTCCCTACCCCCCCGAAAAGAGTTGGCTTTTTTGGATAGGATATTGGTTCACAGCCCCCTCATCAACAGAAGCCTTTACTGGAGTCCATGAAACAAGCAGAAATTTCTGGATATGCTAGAGAGGGCTGAATAATAGTTATCACTAAAACAAATACTGTAAACCTAAAAACTGACTTTTTGGGAAGGTGAGTTTGATTTCATTGAGAATGTATTTGTATCTGATAAACAATAAAAAGTAATAATATGCAATATTAAATACAGTGATCTTAAAGTCTATTACAACACAGAAGCTCATGAAAGCATTTTAATTATATTTTCATAAGAATATATAATAATAACAATAATATTTTCAAAAGAATATATGAAACATATTTCAGTTCCTTTCTGTCAATATTGGTAAATTTTGGCTCCCTTCACTAATGGAATGAGCCACTCTCATTGTGTTTCCTCCCTTCAGATGGATTTGGTTGGTTAGCTTCTTGGTTTTGTCTTTCATAAAAACAAAGACTAGTATTTGGTTTATGTTTTCATAATCTGAATGTTTCTTTCACATTACCATCGAATTCCAAAGTAGGTAATATGTATAAATTAACACACAATTTTAGAAATGACCTGCCAAGATCTTCACATTAAAAGGAAATCCTGCTGACCCATTCCCTTATGACCACTCATAACCATTCTTATATTGACCTGAAAAGGCAATAAATGCTTTGGAGAATTTTGTTTAGCTGGCTGGATGGATGTTGGCTCATATTTTAACTGTTTTGCTGGTTTGGTTAATGTAATTCCAAATCATGATAAATCTATTTTGTTCTCAGTATTTAAGATCTCAGCAATTTAGTAGTTATTTTTGGCAAGCTTTGACTATAAAATGTGGTGGTAAAGATGTAAATTACAGAATTAATCTTCATATGTACATATAATACATCAAGAAGCATAAAGAGACAATAAATACAAGCTGGGCTCGGTGGCTCAGCCTGTAATCCCGCGCCTTGGGAGGCTGAGGTGAGTGGATTGCTTGAGCTCGCGGGTTCGAGACCCACCTGGGTAACTTGGCGAGACCTCATCTCTACAATAAATCAAAAAAAATTAGCCGGGTGTGGTAGCGCGCGCCTGTAGTTCCAGCTACTTGGAAGGCTGAGGCGGAAGGATTGCTGGAACCCAGCAGGTCGAGGCTGCGGTGGCCGGGAGCAGCCACTGCACTCCAGTCTGGGTGACAGAGTGAGACTGCAACTCCAAAAAGAAAAAAAAAAGAGAGACAATAAATACATGATCCAAAGCCTTTCAACAATGTTTGTCTTTTTGAAATCCATGTCTCCAAAATAACTAAAATCAGTTCTTCAGAAAATATAAAGCACTTCCTCTCCCTCATTATGTGATGAAGCTTATCAGTATATATGAAATAACGTAAACATACTCAAGTTTTACATAGAAAAAGGACAAAAATATAGAACTCTTCTCCTTTTCATAACTGGTGCAAAAACCTCAGTTGGAAACTTTTGGAAGAAAAACAAAAAATATAATGAGAGCTTTGCATTTAAAAAAAAAACTCCAAATCAGATTCTCTTATTGCACTGTTTCAGCTGCAGCATTGCTAAAGCAAAATAAGTCCCAGAGCTGAAATGAGCTCCAGTTATGAAAGATGATGCTGCAGAGCATCTTTATGGTCAGTGTCAGTTTTTTTTCTCCAAACATCTAAAATAAATTATTTGCCAATTCCAGGAACTTAAACCTACAGCTGATCATTGAATAAGCTGCTATTTTCAGTACATTCCACAAGAAGGTGCCCTCTCCCTAGGAAGACAGCTTCCTTTGCCTACACAGCTAAACTATGCAATGTTTATGCTTACTGACCTAACATGAATTTAAAATAGACATTTTATAAATGAAACATCTTAGAGATGAGCTAACTCTTTAAGTAATTCTAATGAAATTTTTGATGTGCGACAATAAGAATGAACACTTCTGGAAAGTGCAGATCTCCTTGGATGAGCCTCAAAATCAAAGTTAAATTGAGGGAATTTGATAAACACAGATAAAGTATCTAAGCATAATACGTCTGCGTCAATGCTGTTTAGATCAGTACTGTGAAACAGAAATATAATTCAAGCTTCATACGTAATTTTAAATTTTCTAATAACCATATTTAAAAGTTTTCCAAAGTGAAACTGATTTAATAATGTATTTTATCTATCCAAAATATTATCATTTCAACTTCAATATAAAGTTACTAGCAAAATATTTTACATTTTCTTTGTACTAATTCTGGTGTGCATTTCACACTTCCAACACATTTCAAGTGCTCAGAAGTCCCATGTCGCTAATGGCTACTATACTGAACAGCCCATGTCTAGAGAATCTAACCTATTTCACTGCACACCAAACTTAATTTGATTTAAAAAAAAAAAAAACATGCATTCAACCTATATTTATTTATTTTATTTTACTTTATTTATTTGTTTGCTTGTTTGTTTTTTGAGTTTAGGTCTTACTCTATTACTCAGACTGGAGTGCAGTGGCATGATCATGGCTCACCACATCCTCAGCCTCCTGGGCTCAAGCAGTTCTCCAGCATCAGCCTTCAAAGTAGCTGGGACTACAGGCGTGCACCACCATGCCTGGCTAATTTTTTTTTATTTTTTGTAGAGACAAGACTCCACTATGTTGTCCAGGCTGGTCTTGAACTCCAGGGCTCAAGCAATCCTCTGGCCTCAGTCTCCCAAAATGCTGGGATTATAGGCGTGAGCCACCAACACCCAGCCAGCCTAAATTTCTTAGATCACATAATATTTACATGCAAAAAATGCAAGTAGCCTCTTTCTTGCTTACGACTGACACAAAGGAACATACAAATACTTTTTAGCTAGGGATCCAATAAAAATAACAATTGGCCTAATTTCCCTTCATACCTATAATCTCCTAGACTGAATAATGACTTATAAAAATAAATTCTGGTCTTGTTTAATAATATCTGTATTCCTGATGTAGCCAAGCATAAAATATATAGGAATGTATAATAGGTCAAATGTTGCAAACTCTCACATACACGAGATAGCCAGTACATGTTAAGTGTGTAATAAAATAAACAAGCATTTTAAAAGTGGATTTAACAAGCACCTCCTCATTATGGGTTTTAGAATTCTCTATTTAACCAGCTCTGCAAGTTAGAATTTTCTGAATCACAGATAAAAAAACATAAAAGGCCTATTTATCAATCCAAATTCTCTTTTTTCATAATAAATTGTATTTCTAAATGAAAAATGGCAAGTTGATACAAAAGCATTCATAGCAAAAATGAAAAGGGTTAACTTCCTATTAGGCCAGAAGGTTCTGAAAGTAGACTGGGTTTTATTTTTCTTGTCAAGCAGGAGCACAAGCTTAAAAGACAACCTTGTTTCTTTTACAAGATGTGTTTATGAGAGCAGTGAAATACAATCACTTTGAGAAACTGCAGCAGCAAGAGGTCACACCACTGGCTCTGTGGAAGAACGGCTAAAGGGAGACACTGTCTCGGCCTGCAGGAGATTTTTTAGGGACTCCTGCACCTAGTTCCAAGGCACCACTAACTGATGCTGAGCAAAACGTAACTTTTTCTTTAGGAATTGCACACCTAGATGAAGCTGGTATTCATCTGCAGTACCCCAAATTTCTGCTTTGCAAAATAATTTTAAAATTAGGCACGAATAACTGACAGGCTGATGTTCTTTCTGCATAGGAAAAATAAAAGGAATAAAAATCCAAGTTAGAAACAAAATTCAGTAACACTCCATTGTCTAGATGTATCACAATCTATTCATCCACTCACCTAATGAAGAACATGTTGGCTGCTTTCAAGTTTTGGAAATTATGAATAAAGCTGCTATACACAAACAAACAAAAAGATACAAATAAAATTCTCCAACTATGCAACAAGACTGATTTTATGTTGTTGTATTCAAGTGGTAGTATATATAGTCCAAGTAGTTATAAAAAGTAATAAAAAAAGGCAAAAGCCACATTGATCAAGAAAATAATGTCTGAAAGTAGAGTGCAAATTTATAATAGATCTTCACAAATTTGTAGAATTGAGGACAGGTATTATTACTTCATTTTTTAATGAGAATCCTAAAGCTCAGAAAATTTCCTACTAAAAGGTAATGAAGTAAGGAAGTGTAAACATGCTACCTGAAAAATATTAGAGACACTCCAATGATTCGAAGGAAGCTTTAATTTCTATTGCTTACAAATGAATTATTCTTTTGTCTTGTTAGAAACAGGTTTCCTAAGGGTCTATTACAGCCTTCATGTAATTTTTTCAAACCAGCTGGAATCACTTTCAATCTCGCTCAAAGGAAGGGAGCCTCTTGGAGTCTTAGCAGCAGTTTCTGCAGCAATGTGGTTCTGTCTAGGAGCACACTCTCAATTATTCAAGATAACACAGAAAGGCCTGGAGATAGATTACTCCAAACGCATCAGAAACAAATTAACAGTTAGTTGAGTTAGATAAACTTGAATAAATGAATGTTTCAAATTGTGCATACTGATACAATGTATACCAATGAAATCTGCAAAAAGGAGTCAAGGCTCTCCTTAAAATATAGCAAGTGCATACTACTACTAGATGATTTAGAATCTAAACTCTCTATGGAAAAGCCACAGCCCACATTAGACCCAGAATTAGGAGACATGAATGCACCTCTCTACAAGTTAGTTATACACATGGATACACTTGTCCCACTCAGTAGCAAAACTATATTTCTTTACTACGTTAGGGGCTGCCCCAGGAAAACTTGTAAAAGTTTGCTTCAAAGTAATATGGCACTCACACTGACCTCACCAAGGAAAGCAATGAAATTACACATAAAATTATACACTGAAATATATGATCGTCACCAATGACCACAATGGAAACTTTTTGTTTCTATTTCACATTTAATTTCATTGACATTGAATAAAACATTTTAAACTTTTTTTGATGATAAGGTTTAAGAAAACATAAAATCTGCCTTATGCATTAACCTATTACCACTAATGACCTGTGTCAAAATTCTAAGGCTCTTATAGGAATAGAACAATTTCAGCATGTGCTTTGGATAAAACTATTCATATGTACATCCAAAATACACCTTATGAAAATAATATTAACATATGATCTAATATGCTTGACAAACTTATTCACTTGTTAGCATTTATAATTAGCATTTATGATTAGCATCAACAATTTAACTCAAATAGTATTGGCTAACCAAGTATGAGTACAGATTCCCAGGAACTCTGTTCACTAGATATTTCCAATATGTTATTGAGATATATTTATAAACTTAACATTGACCACATTTAAATCACTATGTCACCATCTCTGTTCAGGGACCTTCAATGCTCAAGATTTTTTCCACGAGCAGTAACAATTTTACATTTCTTAATAAAGTGCTTATTTTACTTTTGTTCTCTAAATTCCTTAACTTGCTCATTTTAAAATAATTTTTACATAGTGTTACCAAGCTTTAAAATCTCTAAGCTATAACAAATGTATTTTCCTTTTAATATTTACTGCTCTCCCTGAGAAAGACACAATTTCAATGAAAACCACATCATATACCTAGTGAGTTAACAAAAGCATGCATGTAGCTATACCCTATTGCTTCCACCTTATTTATTCCTTCCTCTTATCAATAGAAAAGTATATATTATTTCTGAAAACAATTTTCTAAATTGATATACTTTTGCTATTTTGTTCTCTATTTCCTCTTTTGAAAAATTGGTTGTTTGACACAAGCCAGGCCAGGATGTGAGCTGACCATATTTTCAGCAGCCTTTCTGAGGATGATTACCTTTGCGAACATCAATAACTGGAAAAACCCCAATAGTTTAGCTGTTACCACCTGTAAAATAATATACCAATTAAGTTAACTATAAAAGTCATCCTGACTTCAGAGTACAGGCTTCAAAGCCTTAAAATTCCTCTGAGGACTACAGGAAGTAGTCTAGTTTAAAAAGCATAGTTTGCAGGGCTATGAATTTTCCCCCCTTTGGCTTTGTTATTAACTTTTTAATACAAAAGCAAGAGTTTTTCTTTGTAACATGTGAAACAATACTGAGATTAGACACACATTGTCTAAGACAGTGGACCCCAACCTTTTTGGCATCAGGGACCAGCTTTATGGAAGACAATCTTTCCACGAATCGGGGGTAGGGGGCTGGGAGATGGTATTAGGATGATTCAGGCACATATTGTGTACTTTCTATTATTATTACATTGTAATATGTAATTAAATAATTCTAGAACTCACTATTTAAAAAAAAGAGAGATGTGGATGGGAGTGGTAAATAAAACGAGCGGACCACACAAGGACTAAAATAAGTGTCAATTCTGATTTAAAGCCTGCCACCAGATGCAGCTGTACAATTTAAGTATGTCAACTTACTTGCCACTCACTGATAGGGTTTGGATGTGAGTCTGCAAGCAACTGATTTATTACAGTCTCTGTGCAGTCAAACTTCACTGCTAATGTTAATCTCTATTTGCAGCTGCTCCCCAGCGCTAGCATCATTGCCTCAACTTCACCTCAGACCATCAGGCATTAGATTCTCATAAAAAGTGCACAGCCTAGATCCCTTGCATGCGCAGTTCATAACAGGATTAATGTTCCTTTGAGAATCTAATGCAGCCACTGATCTGATAGGAAATGAAGCTCAGGCAGTAATGAGAGCAATGCAGAGCAGCTGTAAATACAGACGAAGCTTTGCTCGCTTACCCACTGCTCACCTCCTGCTATGAGACCTGGTTCCTAACAAGCCACCAATGGTACTGCTCTGTGGTCTGGAGGTAGAGGACCCCTGTTCTAAGATACAGTCTTAAGAACCTGAATGTATCCTTTCACAACTTCCTTTATGTTCAAACAAACAAAAGATAAACATATCTAAAATATGATTATATGTGTATATGTGTATTTATTTTTTGTTGTTGTTTTTACAAAAACAGAATCATACTGTGCATATTACTTTGCAACTTGTATTTCTCACTTAGCAGCATGGACATCACCATGGGTTAACAGATATAGACCTGTGGCTACATAGTATTACATAACATGAATGATCCACATTTTATTCAAACCTTTTCTTATTTGTGGTCATTCATATTTATTTTAGCTATTTGCTGCTACAAGCCTCTCAAATATTTACATGTAAGTTTGTCTAAACCATTTTATCTCTACAGGATAGATTCTTCCAATTAATGGGTCAAAGATTATAACTGCTTTGTGATAAATAGATATTTCTTCAAAATGAAGATCGAAGTTCATATGAAAACCTAGAAAAATATAACAAGTCAAAAATGTGCATATTCTTTGACTCAGAATTTCAATTCTAGAAAATTTCCCTAAATGAATAATGGAGCAAAATAAGCACAGATTTTTTTTTAATATGTGTGCATAGATACATAATCTATGAAGCCCTGTTTGTAGAAAAGGAAAACAGAAAACACCCCAAAACTCCAAAAACAAATAAATTATGTTAGACACACCCAACTGAACAATAAGCATGCTCATACACTCAAATCAGGTTTAAAATCTACATTAAATTATAAGAATATATATTTATTGGGAAAGTAAGATGTTTAAAAATAAGGAAGGGAAAATATTTAATTAAATGTCACTGTCATAAAGCAATTTTGATATTGAAGAAAAGGATATGCCAAAATGCTAATAGTTATTTCTGTATAG
Source organism: Tarsius wallacei (assembly GCA_963574415.1). Lineage (NCBI taxonomy): Eukaryota > Metazoa > Chordata > Mammalia > Primates > Tarsiidae > Tarsius > Tarsius wallacei. Next base: position 14,573 of record CAUYQG010216134.1, on the reverse strand, counting down.
TAAGACCAAGTATAATTTTTCACTTTTTGTATCCAATATTTATTCAACAAATATTTACTGAATACCTATATATCAGGTACTAAACACTGTGTTGAAAAAAAAAACAGCACTTTAATGAAACTTATTCTGTGTGTCTATGAGGCAGGAGGCAAGTAGAAATCCAGAAAAAATGAGGGGGGCTTCAAGAGGTAGAAAGGGCAGGTCAAAGCCTCAAAAAAAATTGAAATTGTGTAATTTAATATTTCTAACAAAAGCTGTGAGATAGTACCATATTTAGTACACTGTAAAAGTTCTATAAATTGCTTAAGGCTAGTGAGCAAATGAGTAATAGAAAGTTGAGGCTCAGTCTTATGATTCCAATACTTGCACTCTCACCAAAAGAATATAAGTGGAAATAATTTATGCCACTTTTAAGCAGAGGTAGTAAGAAGAAAGTATGTCTTCTCTCTCTTCTTGTCCTCCATCAGGCAGCTAGATATGAGCTGAGTGTCCTTGAAAACCATATCTTGAGATCAACCTAAGCTCCTGAATGACCCTAAAGATGACAGGACAATACCAAGGGAAACTGAGTTGAGAGCCCACCGTCTGGCTGGAGTCTGTACAGCAAAGAAGTGGTGTCCCATCTCTATGAGCCAACAGATGAATCTGTCAGAGACTCACAGAGCAAAATCAGCCAGAGAATACAACCATACCTGAACAATCCCAGAAAAACCTCAGGAGTTATACCAGCTGCTGATCTTTACCATAAATGCCAGCAAGATGAATAATAACCAGAATGGAAGGGACAAAGTCATGTGGATAGGATGAGCCATTGGATAATCATGTAGATCATGAAAGACATACTCTTCCCCCATACCTACAATTGACATATTGGAGGAGAGGGAGAAGAAATCCAAGACAATGAATATGTTACCCAAAAGGATTAAGTCAATCAAAACTACCCCAACACAGTTTTCAATTTTGAAGACTAAAAGTTTAAACCAGCTAAAATATTCCATGTGAATAACTTGACTAAGTAGTTAAATACAGGGTTTTCCAACTACACAGTGGATGGGGGTTGTGGACCCGTATAATTCTGGGAAAGAAAAGTAATATATAATGGGAAAGAGAAGACTGGAATATGAAGATGAGGTAAGATGGACCCAGATTTTTTTCCCTTGCTCATTGTTAGCCAGACTCAATTATGGTGTGATAATTTGTCATTCTTCCTTTCAACAATAAATAAAGCAGCTCAACATGTTTTTGTTCTAGACCCTGTCCCAAATTGAATTCTTTGAATTTCAAGCAGCTAGATGATCAGTCCAACCGAAGTCACAGTCAGGGGAGATGGCAAAGAAAATAATCAAGAGATTGAGAAATGAATTTATAAAAGAAACTCTACTGGATGCTTAACTTTTAGAATGCAAATGAGAAAGGTATAAGCCAAGTTGAATTGCTTGAGCTACTGAAAGTATAAAGCAGTAGCATATCCCAAAAGCTGAGATGAGGACTTCCAGACATCCCCCCAAAAAACTCATGTAAATTTGGTCCAAGGTTTTAAGCCCCCAGGATGTCAATAGTGGAAGACATTCAGCTACCAGGTCTCCTGTTCAATGCAGTTGGTTCCCAGTACACCTTGGGCTCAACTCTTTCTACCTACCCTGTTGCCCTATCAGACTCTGACTCCTTTCTCTCTGTTTCCACACTTACACACATGCACACACACTACTCCGCCATCCCCACCTTTCTTTTCAACCCCTTCTCCTGAATTTAAGCTAATCTTAATGCTGCAAAGAAACTATTTGTATTTCACTTCTTAAAAATACACCATTTACATGATAATTGGATCTACTATTTGCAGCTGAAAATGATTGAGACAAACTTGTTTTTTACAGAATAGAATTAATACAGTTTGTATTAATGAGTTCAGCTCCCCTGAGATCTCCTATTACTTGAGAATACTTATCAAATTATCAAAGGTTATTTACTAGTGAGAAAACATAATTCCCACCTGCATCCCTAGGGGGATTTCAGTGACCGTAGTCTCACTCCATCCCAGTGGATCCAATTCAATATCACTTACTCTTCCAGAAATGAGGAATTTGAGGGCATATTTAGACAGTGAGGAAATCAGTACATTAGACAGTAGCTCAAATTAACTCAATTGATATGAACAGAGTGCTTCTTCTGTGTCATACTAACAAAGGACTTAAACTGAAAAACAAGTCAAATTACAAAGAACACTAAAAGTGCAGGATCAGCTATCCAAGAACCTCTGTAGACTACAAAGAGTTTGGGGAAAACAGACGATATGAGGCTATCTTCCAGGATTTCTTGTGTTTTTAAATAAACCTTTTTGACCTCTTACCACCAAAAAGAGAAGACAAATTTATTCTTCCTATTTATTGTGATGCAAAAGCAAAATGTCCTCTTGTCTTTGCTATTTTCATTCCTTCTTATAGTGTTATTGAAGTAAGAAACTTCTGTTTTACCAGTCCAAATAGAAAATCACCAGCAATTACCAAATGGGAAAAACTAGGGTAGGCAAACAAGAACAGAAGAAAGAAATGAAAGGAAGAAAATCAAAATAGAAGACTAGAGTATAGCAAGTGAAAAGATATATTCATTTTCACCTTAGATTAAAAGTAAGCTGCAACAAAAACAATTAGAATGTATCAGCTATAACAAGAAATGTTCAAAAAAATAACTGGAAGAATAAAATAAAGAGAAAACAAGCCTATGCAGGCAGCTTTAAGATAGAAAAAATACAAAAGACAAAAATAAATAACAAAAGCTTAAGCATTAATGTTGGTAAAAAACAAGTAATAAACTCTCAGAATGAAATAGAAAATAAAAATTAAATGAAGTAAATAAAAACTGACTGGAAAAAAAGCACAGTAAAAACAAGTAGAAACAGTAAAGGAAAAAAAAGACATAAAAATGAAATTGAAGTGGGGTTTTTTTTTTAATGATATAAAATTCACCAAAACGTTTTCCTGTCTCAGCATAAGCCTCAGATTTTGGTTAATATCCATGGCAAGCAAAAAAGATAGTTAAACATATTGTATTACATTGTGGTATCAAAGTTAACTGTTCAATAAGAACTTCATTAGAGCACAGAACCTTCGAGTGTTGGACGAGCTTGATTCCTCTGTCATGTATTACAGATAACAGAATTTCAGATATATATGCAAAATGTAAGTATACTCTCATATATTAAAAGGTTTTTATTAAAGTAGATTCTCAAATAATTAACTTTGAAAATAATCTCTGTGCTGTACAGCATTTGTTAAATATGCCTTCTTATACTGTACTAAGCCTATTAAAAATAAGAAAAATGATATTTTCTTTCATATTTAAATTGTGGGATAGTACTTCGAGAATCTAAATCCATTAAGTATCAATCCATCAAAAGGATAGAATAGAAGCAATTCTAATGAGAAACTGTTGACTCTATTATGATCACCCTGAACTACTGTTTTCAAAATCCTTCATCTTCCCTATTCTTCACTATTGAGCAATCCCTTCTTAAAATTGTATTGCCCGTGGCTTCTTTGATTAAATTCTCTACTGGTCTTTCTACATCCTCTTATTGTCCCTATATTTTAGAATCCTTTACTTTGCCTTAGAATCCTCTATACTTTCCAGTGCCATAAAATACCTCACTTGCATCATTGTATTTTTATCCTTCTCTCTTTGTTAAAAAAAAAAAAAAAGAATCAGGAGGAAAAGAAAGCTATGATCTGTGGATATTATAGAAATTTCATAATCCTATTAAGGCTATTAAGAACTCAAAGACTGGCTAAATTTGATTTAATAACACAATTCTTTGTACCATGAGGCTAGACATATTACTTGATGGTAGAGTGGTGAAGAGCATTATTATCCTAACTATCACAACCAGAAGATGAGAAAATTCAAAATTACCTTTGCAAACAGGGGGATTATCAATAAATTATATTCAACCTCTTCCTGTATAGTATGGCATGTAATGATTTATGATTTTTCATTCTTGAGCTAATTACCTGATAACATTAAAGCACACAAAAAAGTAGTTAAAATTCTCAAATAACATTTAACTAATTAGACACCTAAAATAAAGTTTCTTGCAGAAAATTCCCTTAATATTTGCTGTGTCACTGAGTTCCATATTGGCCAAACTGACAAAATGCCTTAGTCATATGTTTTTTGTGGTTAGACTCACAGACACCTTTTTACCATTTATTTTTAGAATGGCATTGGTGCTCATAATGATGGTCTGTGCCAATACTATTTTCAAGTCAGTCCTTGATTACTACAGAATATGAGCCAAAAATGGAAAATGATGAACCTGCGGTTGAGACAGGTGGTTCTGAGGAGTGAGTGCTTTGAAATGCCTTAGTCACAACTCCCTCCAAAAAAAAAAAAAAACAGGAATTACCACACTCACATCAACAATATTCAAGCAACCACCATTTAAGGTAAAACACAATTATATGTTTAACAATTAACAAATACATTGACCAAGGCATGAAAAAATTAAGACAGGACCCAGAAAACTCATCAACCAATATACATATATACATTTTTTTCTATCAGAACAATACCTGGCAAAATTGCTAAAGACCCAATAGGGCCTATAGTACTGTGCTGTGAATAAAGGGGAAAAAAAGATTCCTCTGTCAGTGTCTGAGAAATACCTCCAATTAATCCTTTATGAAACATTAACTTCTTGTTGGCACACATCAGTTATCAAAAATTATTAAATCAGGTCAATAAGAAGTAAATTTACTTCTCAAAATGTTGCAAAATTGTTCTGTAATGGCTCATATAGCTGTATTTAATGCTAGCCATTGTTGTGCAGACAGTTAAAGATAGATATTTTGTTCAGAGTCAATTTCCAGGCACAAACCATGATACCAGTGAGGATGAAACTGCAAAGAAGAGGCTGCTTCTTTGCATCATCTAACATAATAGACATTTGTCTTCATTAATTCATCTCTTCATGGAATCCATAAGAAAAGTTGATCAAACTCCTGACATATTCAAGATGATAGGGGTTCATACAAGGACAAATCAGGAAGTAACACTTGAAATTAATTTTTAATTTTTAAAATTGAGATGGGGTCTTGTGACTATGCCAAGGCTGGAGTGCAACGGCTATTCATAGGTACAATCATAGCTCACTACTGCCTTGAACTCCTAGCCTCAAGTGGATCCTCCCACCTAAGCCTCCCTAGAAGCTGGGACCACAGGTGCATTTATGCCCTGCTTGAAATAGATTTTGAAGGGTCAATAAATTTGAAATGTAGAGATGCAAGGGAACAGGCAGCATGAGTCAAAGTAGAAAATGATGAGGCAAGAACAGACAACAGAAAGCATTACAGTTGCCTTCATATTCTAGGTTTTAACCATTGTTTTCTATTCTGCATACAGAGAGAAAATGAGAGTAAGTCACCGACTGGTCATACCATTCAGGTATCATTTGAAGGCACGATTTAGTTTGCCCACAAATTTCTGTCACGTGTAGGCAGAAAATAATTCTATTAAGTATATACTATTTCACATATATTATAGGAGATAACCATTTCTAAAATTTTCCTTCATCTCTTCATGTCCTTACTATGAATCACACCTCTGACAAGTAAGTTACTGCTTGTAAATCACTTAGAACAGTACTTGACACATAATAAATGCCATCCTAGAATTAAGTAAAGCAAATATATAAGTGAAGCCTTGATTCCTCTTTTGGTTAGAGAAAGATAACAGCTACACGTCTTCAAGGGTACAAAAAATTGAACCATTTATGTCAGGAAATTTCTTTGTGAAGAGGTTTTTGATAATGAATTCAATTTTATATAAATATACAGCTATTCAGATCATTTCTTTCTGCGTCTGTTTTGTTAAGCTACGCCTATTTCTTTTATTTTTTTCTAGTCGGAGTCTAACTCTGTCCCCCAGGCTGGAGTGTGGTGGCATGATTACGGCTCACCACAGTCTCAACCTCCTGGATTCAGGCAATCTTCCCACTTCAACCTCCTGAGTAACTGGGACTACAGGTGTGCACCACCACACCTGGCTAATTTTTTTTTTTAATATTGTGTGGAGACAAGGTCGCACTATGTCGCCTAGAATGGTCTCTAACTCTTGAGCTCAAACAATCCTCCTGCCTCAGCATCCCAAAGTGCTAGGATTACAGCCATGAGCCACTGTACCTGGCCTTTTCTATTCCTTTAGTGTTTTTTATTTGTTTGTTTTTAGTTTATTGGCATAAGTTGACATTTCCTATACTTTGTACCTCTTTAGATTTGTAGTGATATGCCCTCTTTAATTCTCAATATTAGTAATTTGTATTTTCTCTCTTCTTGATGAGTATTACTAGAGATTTCTGGTCTTATTAGTTTTTTTTAAAAAGTTTGGATTTGTTAATTTTCTCTAGTTTGTCTTTTTTTCTTTCTACTTTTTTTATTTCTGCTCTTTATTATTTCCTTCTTCCAAAGGTTCAGTTTGCTATTTTTTTCCCCAACCACTTAATATGGAAACAGAACAATGATGTAAAACTTTTCTTCTTGTATAATATAAACACTTAAAATATAAAATCACCCCTAAACACTGCTTTTGTTACATCTCATAAATTTTGATATATTTTCATCATTACTCAGCTAGAAATATTTTCTAATTTCTCTTGTAAATTCTTCTTTGATCCATAGGTATTTAGAAAAGTATTTTATAATTCCCAAATATTGGGGGATTCGTGTGAGTGTGTGTGTGTGTATATTTGTTTTTTATATATAATGTAATTCCTTTGTTGTCAGATAACATATTCTGTGTGATTTTATCTTTTGGACTTATTTTATAGTTAAATATATAATCTGCCCTACTAATGTTCCATTGTACTTGAAAAGAATGCATATTCTGATTTTTTTGGTATAATGGTCTATGAATATCAGATCAAGGTGTTTGATGTTAAAATTATCTATATTCTTACTGATTTCTCTGTATATCTAATTTAACTCTATCAATTACTAAGAGAAAGACAATAAATTACCTAACTGGTTATGCCTTTTCCTAGCTTTAACCCTGCTAGTTTTAGCTTCAGATATTTTGAATCTTTATAGTCACCCAGGCTAGAGTGCAGTGGCACAATCATGGCTCACTGCAGCCTCGACCTTCTAGGTTCATGCTACCATGCCAAGCTATCCTTTTTTTTTTTTTTGGTAGAGATGAGGTCTCACTATGTTGCCCAAGCTGATCTTGAACTACGGGCTCAAGCAGTCCTTCCGCCTTGGCCTTCCAAAGTGCTGGGATTACATGCATGACCTACCTGACTTTATATTTATATTGTTATATCTTCCAGATGAATTGACTCATCATTTTAAAATGTCCCTCCTGGCTGGGCACGGTGGTTCACGCCTTTAATCTCAGCACTTTGGGAGGCCAGGAGAGGATTGCCTGAGCCCAGGGTTTTGAAACCAGACTAGGCAACTTGGTGAGACCTTGTCTCTACAATAAATCAAAAAATTATCTGAATGTGGTGACGTGCACCTGTAGTTCGAACTATTTGGAAGGCTGAGGTGGAAAGATCACCTAAGCCCACAAGGTCGAGGCTACAGTGACCGTGAGCATGCCATTGCACTCCAGTCTGACAGACAGAGTGAGATACCGACTCAAAAATAAATGAATAAATAATTTTTTAAAAGTCCCTCCCTTAGCTACTTTGTCTCATATTAACATATTCACACCAGTTTTTTTTCTGTTTATAGGATATATTCATTGATTTCAACTGCTGTGTTGTTATATTTAAAATATATAACTTATAAACAGAATATACTTGGATCTAACTTTTTAAAATCCAGTCTGACAGTCTCTGCCTTTTAATTGGAATGTTAAGTTTTTATTCATGCAATCTAATTATAAATATAGTTGGATTTAGGTCTACCACTTTGCTATTTATCCTTTTTCCATATGTATACCCTTCCTCTGCTCCTCTTTTCCTGCCTCCTTTTGGTATAATAGGATTTTTTTTTTTTGTATTCTAATTTACATCCAATTTGGATTTCTTATCTATCCTTTTCATATTGTTTTCCAGTGATTGTTCTAATGAATGCAACATGACTCCTTACTTTATCACAGTTTCACTAAGGTTCACATCGTGCCACGTCATACAAAATGAACAAATCTTGCAACAGTATAATTTCATTTACCTCCATCCTTTGCGTCATTATTGTCCATATATTTTATACCATCACATGCTTTCAAGATTTTCTCTTTATCACTGGTTTCAGCAGTTTGACTATGAAACTGTTGATGGTTTTTGTGTGTGTGTGTGTATTATGCTACTTGCCCATGAACAAAGTATATAGACAGTCTTTAAAGTCCTTGTCTACTAATTCCAATTTCTAGATCATCTAAGTGTTTCTATTAACCATTTTTTCTCTGGATTTGGGGTCACGTTGTCTGTTTTTGTTTTTGTTTTTGTTTTTGTCTGTATAGTAAACTTTCATTTTAAACTGCACATTATGGGTGATGCATTGCTGTTCTGTTATCTTCCCCCAATCAGTGTTAATTTTTTTTTTTTTTTTGTCCTACCAGGCACCTAAGTTATTGGCAGAGCACCTTGAATTCCCATAGTCCTAAGTATACAATAAGAAAGGCAGTAGCTGGAAACTGCTGGTGAGGGTCGGCGGGTGGGCACATAACATTAATAAGGGTACCTGATCTCAAACCAGGCAAAGTGGGGACCAAAGGGAGGCCCAAACTTTACCTGTGGGATGGCCGCTTGCATGCCTAATCCTGAATTGTACCCCACAGCTTTAAAATTTTAAAAACAATTTTAATTAAAAATAAAAAATAAGATATAGTGTTTATTTCCAAAGGGCATCCATTTGGGGATTTGATGGAAAACCCATGGCATTTACCAATCCTTCTAACTTAGTATCACTCAAACTCCAAACTCTGTTTCCTATAGTTGACAATCACTGAAGTCTCAGTTCAACTTGTTCCACCTCCCAACCAATGCTTTTGCTAGGCTTCTTGAAGTCACCCCTAAGAGTATACAGCCCAGGGCCAGTTAAGAATTCAAGGAGAGTTTATATATAAAATGTGAGGCTTCCCATTCTGTGAGTCTTCCCTTTCCAGGACTTGCCCTATTACTTTCTAACTGTTTTGTCAGCCCTAACTCCATACTCTGAGTCCCAAAATCAAGAGAATTGTGACACTCTAGAGTTAGAGCTGCCCTATGAGTAATAGGTGGGGGAGTGCCTTCAGGATTAGAGCTATAAATACATGGATCTCACCACTATAGCTCACTTTTATCAAGGTCTAATTCCTGTTTTTGCCATCTTTTGCCCATTTTCCAATACCATAAAATGGCTGTTATTGTTATTTTAATATTTGGGTTAAAAGTTATAATTTTTTCTTCAGGAAAGTATAGTCTGATACAAGTTACTCCACATTACCAGAACAGGAATCCCCACACATATCCAACTTGTATGAAAAAGCATGGATATCCATACAGGCATTTCATATTCAATGTGCAAAACAGAAAAAAAATTTTTTTTTTTTTGAGTTGTAGTCTCACACTGTCCACCGCAGCCTCAACCTGCTGACCTCCAGCGATCCTTCCACCTCAGCCTTCCAAGTAGCTGGAACTACAGGCACGTGCTACCACGCCCGGCTAATTTTTGATTTACTGTAGAGATGAGGTCTTGCCAAGTTTCCCAGGCGGGTCTCGAACCCGCGGGCTCAGGCAATCCACTCACCTCAGCATCCCAAAGCGTGGGATTCAGGCTGAGCCACCAAGCCCAGCCCAGAAAATTTTCACCCCAAAGTATGTTCTCCCCCACAATCTCTCTCTTCCTTTTGAATAGCAACATAATAGACCTAGTTGCTCATACAAAAACACATAAGGTCCATCCTTAAATCTTGTGTTTATCCCCCACATGATCTCCATCATCAAATCCTATGGGATCGAACTCCAAAATGCATCCTAATTCCACCCATTTCTCTCCATCGCCACTACCACCATCTAAATCAAGCCACCACAGTCTTTCACAAGGACTGATGTAGCAGTCTTCTAACTATCAGTTAGAGTTCAGGCTTCCCGTTCCACTCTTTCCCCCAAACAGCCATTCTTTTCAAAGCAACCCAAATAGTGACCATAAAAATGTAGATCACATCATTCACTCTTCTGCTAAAAATTCTATGATGGCTTATCCTTAAAATGAAATGAAATTTCTTTTGCATGATCTATCAGGTCCTACCTCACTAACTCCTACCTGCCTCTTCCTTACTCTTTAGTCTCCACTAACTTCCTTGATTTCTTTTTTATTTATTTATTTATTTATTTTATTTTAATTTTTTGTCATCAAGGTCTGAGGTCTCACTCTGCTGCCCAGGCTAGAGTGCAGTGGCACAATCACAATGATCATGGCTCACAGTAGCCACCACCTCACCATCCCAAGTAGCTGGGACACCACACCCCTATTTATGTATGTATTTATGTATGTGTATGTATGTTTGTATATAGGTATTTTAGAGATGAGATTTCACTGTGTTGCACAGGCTGGTCATGGACTCCTGGGCTCAAGCAATTCATCAACTCATCCTCTCAAAGTACTGGAATTGCTGGTGTGAGTCACTGCTTCTTGCCAATGTTTCTTAAATGTACCAGATGTTTTCAGCAGTCATGGACTTTGTATTTACTAATCCTTCAATTTGCAGTGCACTTCTTCTGGGTTTTCACTTAACTAACTCCCTCTCATCCTTCAGGTCTTCCATTATACCCTACTTCAAGGGGGTTAACCTGACCACCCTACTGAGAGTAGCCTCTGCACTCCCCCAGGCATTTTCTGTCACAGCTCCCCATCTTGTTTTGTTTATACATAACATCACTATCTAGAAGTGCCTCTTCTTTAAAAAATGTGACTTTTAGATTTCGATATCAGTCAAGACAAGCTAAGTTATGCCATGCTTGGAGTTATGCCAACTCCAAAATTTCAGTGGCTTAAAACAATGAATGTATATTTCTTTCTCATACTATGTGTCCATTGAGGATGAGTTAAGGGCTCTACTCCACGTTGTCTTCACTCTAGCAGGCTCAGGCAGACAAAGCAGTGATGATCTGGACCATTACTGTAGCCAAGGAAGAGAGAAAGATGCTGAAGGGTATTGCACGTGCAATCAAATGCCCTAGCTCAGAAAGGCCAGACATCAATCACCCTGCTTTGATCTAACCAGCCAGAACTAACCACAAGACCAGGAAGCACCATCCCATCATGTGTCAGAGATGATGAGACAAAGACATCTGATGAATTGCATGAATGACCACAATTGTATATATTTCTCCCACCAGAATGTACAACCTATTAGAACAAGAACCTTGAATGTTTTGTTGCTTTTTTTATTATTATTCATTCACTAATGTATCCCCAGTGCCTAGAACTGAGCTTCCTGCATGGCAGCACTCTACAAACACTCCTAAATGAATGTATAACATCTCTTTTATGAACCTTTCTTGCATACCTAAAGCTAAAATATGTTTGGACTTGCTCAAAGTATTGTATCTAAAGATCTTCCTCCACACACTGCTGACAGTTTTCTGAAGAAGAGTAAAAATATTCTTCTTTCATATTCAGTTTGATCTGTCATCTAGAATTCAGCTGCTAAGCAAATTCTCTGTCCTCTTTTAAACATGGATTGTTAAGCGCTTGTGTTTACAAAATTCACTGGAGGGGATAGAGTTCAGTAATCTGTTTAGGCTCTAAATAGAAGCAGGGGAACAACCTAGAAATAAATGGATAGGGTCATTTTCATGTGCCTGAACTAGCTGGCTCACGGTTGGGGTTACAATGGGGAAAGAACCTGGGGATGACTGTGAACCTCATACTCTACAGCTCCCCCGCCCCCAAATATGGACAGAACATCTATTCATCCCTAGAGAAGAAAGGATGATTTTCTGACTTTATGGTGGAGATCTGAGAAGCAGAACTTTAAAGACAATCAGTTGTGACAGTCCCCATGATGGCTGCCTCCGGGACCCCACTTCTCACCTCAACTGACAAAAGCACCATTCCAGAGTCAGCATTGCCTCCATAGCAGGGTTGGGTGACAGGTATGGAGAAGAGTCACTCTTCAGACTTATTAAATGACTCACCCAATCTAAAAAGCAGCTTTCTTCACTTCTATATCCCACTGGAGGGAGGGAGGTGAGGTGGGCAGCCCCATAAAGGGGAGTTCAGAAGAGTAAAGGAAATACCAGAATGAAAATCATTGATCATTGGGTTATCACATAATAAACTAAGCAGGGCTTGAGGGTTTCTTAAAACACCAATTTTAAATGCACTCTATTTGTTTATTAGTGTTTCCCTTTCATGTAAGGGAAGGATGTGTTATAAAGAGACCCTATGATCTTGCTTCCTCACTTCACCCCACCTCACCTCCTTCTCCTTTTCTTCTCTCTCTGCTCTGGCTGCTGACCTCTTTGGCATTCACTAAACACTCTAAACATATTACGGCCTTGGGGCTGTTGCACGTGCACTGCTCCTTCTTGGGATGTTACATGGGTTGTTCCTTCACCTTCTTCAGGTCTCATTCAAATGTCATCTTATTAGAGAGAGAATTCCAGTAGCTCCCTGGGTCACTCCCCAGACTACTCCTGTTTTATTAGTCGCCACAGCATGTATTGCCCTCAGTCATAATATATAATAACTTATTGATTTGTGTATTATCCATCTTTTCCCACCATAATCTCAACCAGGGCAGGGACTTTACTCAAATCAAATCCTCAGAGCCTAGAAAATGCTCAATAAGTATTTATTGAATGAACAAAATCAAGTCCTATATCAATAAGACTCCTATACTTTGCAAATGAGTTGAGACAAATTAATGGGTGTGCTCCAGGTGAGGAAACAAGTTCACACAAATGCTAAGCTTCATGAAAGAAGCTCAGTGCCATTAATACCTTCAGAGCTTAATACATACATCTGTGAACACAAATCTTTTTCTAAAGTCTCTACTAGTGTTACAAATAACCAGACCATACATGTGTTTCTTTCAGCAAACTTTGAGAATAAAGATGATCTAATGACAATTTAAGTTTCAAATTTTAGAAATAGATTGGAATGCCTTATATTCAGTAAATGATGAGAATGGGCTTAGGAAAGAGGAGTCCTTAAAATGAAGATGCTATTTCAAAAAGAGGGGTATACTTGCATGACCAGTCTTCTTCACACACTCCCTTCCTTCCTTCCTTTCACTCCAGTCTCTTGCCACAACTTCTATTTTTTTTTTTAAGCTTATTTTAAAGATGTGGGGAACAATTCAGGATTAGGTATACAAATGGTCATTGTACAGGTAAAGTTTGAGCCTGACTTTGGTCCCCACTTCCCAGGTTTCAGATCAGGTACCCTTATTGATGAAGTATGCCCCCTGTTGCCCTGGCAATGACCCACTACTGCCAATCCCTTTCTTATAGTGTTATGATAATTGTTCAGGGTTCGCTTACAAGTGAGAACACGCTCACTTCTTTGTTTCTGTGATAGATGACTGAGTATTATAGACTCTAAATCCATTAAAGTTGCTGCAAAGTTCATAATTTTGTCCTTCTTTATGGCTTTGTAATATTCTACCATGTATATTTACCACTTTAAAAAATCCAGTCTACTTTCAATGGGCAGCAAGGTTAGTTCCATGTTTTTGCTATTATGAATAGTGCTGCAATAAACATGCATGCACAGGTATCTTTTCTGCAGAATGATCTGAGTTCCTCTGGGTGTATTCCCAGAAGGGGGATAGCTGGGTAGTATGGAAGGTGAATTTTTAGGTCTTTTAGAAATTGCCACACTGTTTTCCACAGAGGCTGTGCTGGTTTAAATTCCCACCAACAGTGTAGAAGTGTTCCTTTCCTCCCGCATTCTCTCCAGCATCTGTTTTTTTTTTTTTTTTTTTTTTTGAGTTATTGATGATGGCCATCCTGAACTGGAGTTAGGTGGTATCTCAGTGTGGTTTTAATTTGCATTGCTTTAATGACTAGTGAGGCTGAGCATTTTTTCATGTGGCTGCTTGTATGTCTTCTTTTGAGAAACATCTATTCATATCACTTGCCCACCTTTTAATAAGGCTGTTTGTTTGTTTGTTTCAGCACATTTGAGTTCCTTGTAGATTCTAGATGTTAGGTCTTTGTCAGATGTGCAGTTGGCAAATATTTTTCCCATTCTGTAGGCTGTCTCCTAGCTCTCTTGATGGTTTCTTTTGCTTTGCAGAAGTTTTTCAGTTTGATGAGGTCCCACTTGTCTATCTTATGTCTTATGGCATTTGGGGTTTTGATCAGAAATTGGTTGCCAGTTCCAATTTCCATAAGGATATCTCCTGCATTTTCTAAGGTTCTTATAGTTTGAAGTTTTACATTTAGGTCTTTGATCCATTTATAGTTGATTTTTGTGTATGGTGACAGGTAGGGGTCTTGTTTTAATCTTTTGCATGTGGTCAGTCAGTTTTCCCAGCACCATTTACTGAATAAGTTCTCCTCTCCCCAGTCGTTATTAGTAGAGGTTTTGTCTAAGATGAGTTGGTTGACAAATTGAGCTTTTGCTTCTGCAATCTCTATCCTGCTCCAC
>CAUYQG010216132.1:0-16273 GCA_963574415.1 Tarsius wallacei | reverse complement strand
TGGCAAGAATACAAGAAGCTTGCATAGAGGATGGGAAAGAGCATGGCGGCCCTGGAGCCTGGGTACCTGCTTGGAGCTCAGGCTGGCATTCATACTGCTCGCACTCTGCTCCAAAGGCTCCCAGAACCTACCCCAGAGGTGCCTTCAGAAGCTGAGAAGGCACTCTCCAGAGCAGCCCCAGTGCCAGCAAATCCTTAGCTTAGTGTAAGTTTTTGGAATGGTCAAGGCTCACGGTGTCAGGCCTGGAGGGAGGTGAGCAGTTCTGAAAGGAACACCCCTTGGCGTAGGAGGGTCCTGGAATGCTCCCCAGAGGGCTGTGGCTCAGGACCCATAACAGCAGCACCAGGTAAAGAACATCCACGTGACACCTGAGGGACACCAAGGATCACCATCCTGAGAGGGAGGTGCGATGGGCATCCCACACCCACTCCTGACCTGCCACAGCTGTGGCTAGGAGGTCCTTGAGACTCACCAGCTATTCAAAGGGCATGCTGCCTGAGCAGGAAGCACTGGTGTCATGCGACCATGAGGACACAGGATGGGCATAGGGAAGGCTGGAGAGGGCAGGGGCACTTTGGTCTCCCCTCCCTTCCCTGAAAGGCCATCAACATCTGGTTGGCCATGCAAATTCCAGCATATTACTGTGCAGGTCCCCAGGAAGCATCTTGGGGAGAGAGAACTTCTGGAAGCTTCCTGGAGTATGTAGTGGTTCAGGCAACAGAGTCCCTCCAGCGGGCTGGGGAAATAGGGACCTCCCAGTTCTCCAGGACTGCCTCATCATCCAGTAGACAACTTTACACTTTTGGATCACCTCTTCTACCCAAGAGAACACAGGGTTGCTGGGGGAGCACACAACCCAGCTGGGCCCTGGGTGTGGCTCAGCCCACGATGGTATGAGAAGTGGTTACCTGATGTGCCCGCGGAGAAGTTCTTGAGTGAGGGCCGCTGGACCACGGTGTAGGACTCGCCAACCACGAATACCTTGTACAGGACAGCGTTGTGGTTGATGAAATTCTGGACCACGCAGGGTGGCTGGATTGCATTCAGGCCCTCCTGGTTGAACACGATAGCCATCTGGGGAGACAGTGGCCAAAGGCTCTGTCAGAGTCTTCTGACACAGGAGCACATCACCATCCAGGACTCTTCTAACAAGGCCCACCCGTGGCACTATGGCCTGAGAACACCACAAGAAAAGTCTCAAGCCAGAGTGAGTGGAGTGGGCCTCAAGAACACCTGGAGTCCGTTCATTCTGCTGCAGGGTTTGGGAAACTGCATCCATTAAGCCTGCTATGGAGGATTGAGCTGGGTATGCAGTATACAACTCCCAAGAGCGCTATTCACCAAGTAGTACAAGGAACAGGACCCCACGTTGTGTGCTACTCATTCCTTATGACATCCTAAGGGATCCTTCACAAAGACTCGGGGGGAGGGGGTGGCAGAAAGCATAAGATGGAGGCTCAGGAGTCCAGAAGTCTTGGGTCAAAGCCGGTACTATGGCAAGTTCTCCAGTTGAGAGCCATGGCAAGCAGGGTTGTCCTCATCCCCATATTGCACCTCTGAGGTGAATATATGACCCTTTTACAGATGAGGAAACGGAGGCCCTGAGAAGTTCAGTGACCTGCTGGAAAGTGAGCAAGCCCAGGATGGAATCGTGTTAACCCAACCTGACCCTTCCACACAGAGCCACATGGATGCTCCCCCAACAGGAACATGCCTTTGTGTTCCTCGCCCCAGCTCCTTGAGAACAAAGGTCTCTGCAGGAGGATCTGACAGGGGGCTGAGGGAGGAGGGCAGAGGGGCAGCTGCAGAAAGTCTCTCAGCTCTGGCTGAGGCCAAGCTGAGGCCTGCTGGGGCCTGCTCTCAGGATGACGAGACGGAGGGTGGGCCCTTGGCCAACTCTATCCAGGGTCATAGCTAATCCCTCACCTGGGTGCCTGGAAGAGCTACCGGGTGCCTGGGGCTGCTGAGCAGGATGACAGTACCTGGACAGCTGGTGCCTGCAGTGGCTGACAGCCGTCATGGTGACTGCCAAGGAATCCTGTGTGCCTCGAGTGCAGCTGGACGGGACACAAGAGAGACCTGGGCCACATGAGACATATACTGCATGTGTGGAGGTGGGGGCAGTGAATGTCTCCTTGGCCTCTGGCAAGAATACAAGAAGCTTGCATAGAGGATGGGAAAGAGCATGGCGGCCCTGGAGCCTGGGTACCTGCTTGGAGCTCAGGCTGGCATTCATACTGCTCGCACTCTGCTCTCCTCATCTGTGAAGTCATGGCTTTGGGAGGCTTTTAGCTAAGCAGGAGTTTTTATTTTTTAAAAAAGGGAGATTCCACCATGGAGTAAACAAGTATGCATGGACTGGCTCAACCACAAAACAAAGCTCTGAGCAGCTTTGTGGGTACAGCTGGGAAGCAGAACGGTGGCAGTCCCATGCTGGCTTGCTGAGCTAGGGGCTGGGCAATGCAGGGGTTGGGCGTGGGCAGCCTGGGATGTGGGCAACACCCATCAGTTGTGAGGTGCTGTCCACCCTCATGGCATACGACACCATGCACCCCTGAGATCTTCGTGTCCTGTGGAGGTCACCCATGCCAGACTCCTGCCCCACACACACCACCGCCGGAGTCTCAAAGTGCACAGACTGGTGTTCACACTTCACTGGCAGTAAACAGGGAGCACCTTGTGCAGGGACGAGGGGTGAGGGTGCCCGCACGTACATCTTAGAGCCAGACAGCTGGAATGGTGACAATAGCCTCTCCAAGGGTGCTGACCCCACATGTAGGGATGAGACTCCCTGAGGCCTGTCAGGGGACTCCTGAAGGGAGTCACTCCTGAAGGGCTCACCTGGACCCGAAGTCATATGCTCCTGCAAAGGCCCGGCATGCCCCAGACAGGCCCCACAGCAGCCACACAGCAACCCCCAACTCTTACAACACTAATGTGGGCAGGCTTGCCTAGAGTCACACAAAAGGCCACATGTAGCACCAGAGCTGGGGCCAGGTGTGTGGAACTCAAGTACCCTGCAACTCACAGAAGTACTCTCTCCCTGGGCTAACCAGCTCTGATCCAATCCCAGGTCTGTGAGACGTGCCCCTTGCAACTCACAGAAGCACTCTCTCTCTAGGCTGACCAGCTCTGATCCAATCCGAGGTGTGTGGCACTTGCCCTGTGCAACTTACAGAAGCACTCTCTCCCAGGGCTGATCTGCTCTGATCCAATCTCAGGTGTGTGGGACTGGTGGTGAGGGAGGGGGTGTGGAGAGGCAGGCAGGGGCTGGGCAGTGTGGGTGCTGGGAAGACAATGCTGCTGCCTGAGCCTTCCTGCTTCTCCCTGATCTGGCCACGGAGCACACCCAGGCAGGCCACGGACAGGAGTGCCAGCACCGCAAAACTCCAGAAGCTCCTTACCCTGGGGACAACTGGCCTTGCAGACGGGCTGTGCCCACATTCCTTCCACAGACAGGCCTGTGGTGGGTTCCATGGACACATTTCTCTGTGAATGCATGCCAGGGAGGAAGAACACAACTAGGCCCACCAAAGGACACTGCTGGGAGTCTTCCACATGGTCATGGCTCACGGGGAACGTTTCTGACAGTGGGCTGCCCAGGGTCAGGCTTTCTCCATGGGGCCCACTGAGACCAGATGGTCCTGGGCTAGGCTGTGCTGAGACAATGACCCAGGTCTGGGAGCACGAGGCCTCACGCAGCCATCTGCTGTTCTCGCCCTGGGAGCCTCACAAGCTTGCTGTCTCTCCCTGGGGACTCTGTCTCCTCACTGGTCCAGGACTAACCTCTTATGCATCTGTCTCTCTGGCCTCAAGGTGAGGCTGGAAACATCTGCAGAGCAAGTCATGAACAATGGTGGCAAATCAAGGTGGTCTTCCTATGCTCCCTAGCCCCCTCAACTCAGCAGAGCTTGCGGGCAGTGGCAGAAGCTTCTGGGGCTAACAACCCTCACCTGGGCCTGCCACAAATGGCCCTCAGGGGTGATGACACAGATGAGCAAAAGGACAGAAGGCAGGGGTGGGCGAAACTAGAGTATGACCCCACAGGCTCCATCAGGGACTAACACATCTCTCAAAGTTCACACAACCAAGTCTGCTGATAGTTCACAGAGGAGATGAGGTTGGGCCAAGGCTGGAGGACAGGCCCTCACACAGGATCAGTGCCTGCATGAGAAGAGACCAGGGAGCTAGCTCTTCTTTCTGCCTCCACACAAAGAGGCCATGTTAGGACCAGTGAGGAGATGGTCACCTACAAGCCAGAGAGAGAGCCCTCACCAGAAACTAACCCTGCCAGCACCTCGATCTGGGCCTTTCGCCTCCAGAGTGTGTGTAAGCCACCCAGTATACAGTGCTTTGTTATGGCTGCCCAAGCTGACTAAGGCAAGCTCCAAAGGACACAGGTAGGTCTAGTACATCTTCCTGGCCTTGGAGACAGCACAGGAATGGGGGTAAAGTTGAAGACTGCACAAAGTCACAGAACTTCTGCTTGATTCCTGTGGCACCCAGGGAATGGAAGGAGACTGCCTGCCAGGGAGCCAGGACCAACAGCAGGATGGGGCAGCGACAGTGTGGAGCTCAGCACCCAGCACCCAACAGGGTCCCACGAGGCATAGTGAGCCCAAGGATGGGGGTGGAAGAGTAGGCAGCCGAGTCTTCTTTCACTCACCTCATGAGAGTTGGTGCCGTGAGCCACTCTGGTTTTGCAAACTACGGTTAGAAAGAGAAAAGAAGAGAGATTAGTGAGGCCCAGCCTGGCAGACACAGTGGTCTTGGCACCTCTAGACGGGAGTTCTCAAGACCCCTGCAGCATATGGTAAGACGAGGCAGGTGGGAGGGCGGGACTCACTGACTCCGAGTGCCTGGTCTTTGGACAGATGCCTCCAGGCCAGAGATCACCTTGGGCCCGCTTCACAGGACCCACATCCATGGTGTGGGGGCAGGGGGGACCCAGTACCACACCTTCCTCAGCAGCCAAGGCCTGCGTCCAACCTCATGCGAGCTGAACCCCAGAGGGGACTGTCAACTCCATACCCCCTACCCTGGTGGCCCACAGCAGAGCCCCTGCCTGTGGAGCTTGTGGTACATGCAGGGGCCTGCCAACCTCACCACCTGCCCAGTGGCCCACAGTGTGGCCCCTGTCTGTGGAGTGCATGGTACCTACTGGGGACTGTCAACCCCGCCCCACCCCCACAGTGGTCCATAGCATGGCCCCTGCCCGGGGAGCACATGGTACATACTGAATGGGAAAGCCAGGCCATTCTGCTCCAGAAGCCTCATGGTGTCGTCCCCACACAGGCTTGTGAGCTCCATGAAGGGTGGTGAGCAGATTCTGTCATCTAGGGCACAGGGAAGTCCAGTCAGCACGTTCTGCAATGGCCCAGCCCAGGCCACCCTCAATGTCCCTGTGCCCCTGGCCCAACTGTCCCCAAACTCTGCAGTCCCACGTGCTCATGTATGTGAACAACAACCACGGCATATCCTCTAATTACATTTTCCAGTAATATTTCTATAACTACAAAACTCACGTGTGGTGACTGAAATCTGAAGAGCACAGGAGAGTAAAAAAATACATGTGTTCACAGATATTACCAATTACTACCACCTCAGCTTTTCTTTTGGGCACATGAACATCCACAGGGTGCTTCACAAGGCACCACTTTGTAATCTAAATTTTAACTTAAAAAACTGTGACCACTGTTCTGGTTTGATCCTTTGTCCATCTCATGTATCTGTTTAACAACAATTGCAGGAACACCACAGTCTAGTAGTGTGCTGAGGGCTTTGTAGCCGTCACCCTCTACGGTTCACAAGATGAGGTCAGAGAGATGAAGGACTTGCCCAAGGCGACACAGGCCTTCCATGAGTGGACACAGTCTGGTTCCTGTCTACCACATAATGCAGATAATCATGAGCACTCCCAGCGCAGCTCTGCCAAGCCGTGCGCCCGACTCTCCTGCCACCACACCCCAGCCAGGCCCTGCCAATACCTCCTCGCCTGTCACACCACACCCTGGCATTTGAGGCCCCAGGCTCTGGCAGGGGCTACCCTCTCTGGCACCCAGTGGATTCTACTGGTGAGTCTGCATTTTGGGAATCTGAGCTGCTTGTTAGGCATGGCACTCTGTGCCAGGCACTGAGTGAAGGTGAAACCAGTTTTTGTGGGACAACAAAAAACGTGTTCTGAATCTCTCCACTGACGGTGAAATTACTGGCTTGTTATTGCTGCCTTTTGTCACAGCCCCTTCCCAGATAAGACCACAGGCTCACCAGGAGGTGGGACCACCCTCTGTCTCTGGGCACAGGGGCTGGGAGGGCTGAGCGTTAGTGGGGTGGGGGGGCTACCACCCACATACTTGGACACCAAACCAAAAGTAAACAAGCATGGCAGCTCGTCCCAAGAGCCTACAGCTACCTGGTAGGCTAGAAGATGAGTACACGACACCAAGAAAGAACAGCCCCATTTATCTCATAAGAACAAATGCCAAGAATTACACAGGGCACAATAAAAGCATTTTTCATCTCCCTCACCGCTCCCCCAATTCCAAACAGGCATGAGACCTGCAGTTTCTCAGGTCTCCCTCACCGCTCCCCCAATTCCAAACAGGCATGAGACCTTGCAGTTTCTTTGGGGTCCCAGGGGGTTGGTCCAGAGCCCGCATTTGCCGTGCCCTGGCGGTCAGGGTGGCAAGTCCTCTGTGCAGGCCTGTCCCATTCCCAATGCACCCTGGTGGTGTATGCTCATATAGCGGAGGCCCCAGAGTCACACAGTGGCACAGCCAGGACAGAAGCCAAGCTTACATGGTAGCCCAGGAGTGGGAGGTCAGGAGAGTCAAGGTGGGGGGCAGGACTGGCACAGGTCCTAGTGCTCAGCATTAAACTGTTACTCATAAGGCCCCATCTCTACACCCTACCCAGAGACAGGGCCCAGGCAGGAATGCTGGGGAGGGCTGGTCACCCATCCACGGCTATGAGCGAGGAAGCAATCTGAGCAAAAGGCTCCCTGCAGCAAACACACAGCCCCTGCAGCCTGGTCCCTGGGTGTGATGCTCCCCAGAGCACACTAAAAGGCTCTGTAGTAAGTGCTTGAGATGGCCCATGTATGGTGGCTGACTCTTGGCCCAGTCCCCTCCCAGGAGGACTCAGAGGCTGCTCGCCTGTTACACCACACCCCAGCATTTGAGGCCCCAGGCTCTGGTGGGGGCTACCCTCTCTGGCACCCAGTGGATTCTACTGGAGAGTCTGCATCTTGGGAATCTGAGCTGCTTGTTCAAACTGGCCACCTCCTGCAAGAACGGCAAACTCCCACTGCCTGAATTTTCAGAGAAGGTGGATCAGCTTGGCTTTCAGATTTCAAGGCCCCCCTCAACTGGCCCTCCCCACCCCAGCCCATCCAAACTCTATAATACCAGCACTGACAGCCAACATCTCAAGAAACTGCACTTGTTCTGTGCATAGCTACACAGTAACTCACGTACCCTCATAAGCACCCAAGGGTGAAGCACTGCTGTCACCATCCTCTTATAGATGAGGGCACTGGGGCACAGAGGTGGCATGCACTGCATAGAGTTCCACGGCTGGGGTCTCCCACCTGGGCAGTCTGACTCCCACATCCCTGCTGTTGACCACGGCTGTCCTAATAGAAAAGGGACCCACTGAGGTCCCTAGCTGCTCTGCTTTCTGGGAAACCTCAAAAAAATAGTGTTAACATACAGAAATCAACCAAGGCAATATATCATATTTAAAAGACAAAAACTACATGACTGTCTCAATAGATGCAGAAAAAGCTTTTGACAAAAGCTAACACTCTTTCATGGTAAAAAAAAACAAACAAAAAAAACATTCAACACACTAGGAATATAAGAGCATTTCCTCAACCTCATAAAGGAATCTATAAAAATCCACACTTGAAGATGATAACATACTAACCAGTGAAGGCTAGATACTCCCTCTAAGATCAGGAACAAGATAAGGATATCTGTTCTTGCCTCTTCTTTTTAGCATTGTACTGGAGGTTCCAGCCAAGGACATCAGGCAAGAAAAGCGAGATGAAAAGCATCTGATTGGAACGGAAGAAGTAAAACTATCTCCATTTGCAGATAACAGAATCTCATATATAGGAAGTTCTAAGGAATCCATACAGAAGTCCCCCTAAAACTATTAGATCTAATAAACGAGTTCAGAAAAGTTGTAGGATCAAAGATCAATCTGAAAAGCAACTGTATTTCTATATCTCAGCTATGAACAATCTAACCATGACATTAAGAAAACAGTTCCACTTATAAAAACATCAAAAAGGATAAAATACTTAGGAATAAATTTAACAAACATGTGCAACACTTAAACACTGAAAGCTATAAAAAGGTACTGAAAGAAATTAAAGACGATTTCAATAA
Source organism: Tarsius wallacei (assembly GCA_963574415.1). Lineage (NCBI taxonomy): Eukaryota > Metazoa > Chordata > Mammalia > Primates > Tarsiidae > Tarsius > Tarsius wallacei. The sequence continues at coordinate 7,880 of CAUYQG010216132.1, read as the reverse complement.
ATGGAAAGACACACTATGTTCATGAACAGGTGATTTCACATTGTAAGCTGGCAGTATTCCCAAACTGACCTATAGACTTGTAACTCCAGCCTTCTTTTTGCAGGAATTGATAAGGTGATCCTAAAATTCTTAGGAAAATGCAAGGGACCCAGAATAGTCAAAACACCTTGAAAAAGAAGAACAAATTAAAAGGACTGATACTTCCTGATTTCAAAACTTACTACTACAAAGATACAGTGATTGAGACAATGTGGTATCAGTGGAAGGACAGACATAAAGATAAATGGAATAGAATCGAGAATCCAGAAAGTAACGCACACATCTATACTCAGCTGATTTTCTACAAGGGTGACAAGACAGTCTAAGAGGGGAAAGGATATTCTTTTCAACAAATGATGCTAGAGCAACTGGATAATCACATGCCAAAGAATAAAGATGGACCCCTACCTCACATCATATATAAAATTAACTCAAAATTGATCATGATCTAATTATAAGAGCTAAATCTACAAAACTCTTAGATGAAACAGGTGTGTATCTTCATAACATTGGATTAGACAATGACTGCCTATATATGACACAAAAAGCAAAAGCAACCAAAGTAAAAATAGATTAAACAGGACATCATCAAAATTAAAAACGTTTGTGTTTCAAAGGGCACACTATAAAGAAAGTAAAAAGACAACTGACAGAACAGAAGAAATATTTGCACATCATATATTGGATAAGGGTCTAGTATCCAAAATATATAAAGCACTGTTAACAGCTAAATAATAATAATAATAATAATAATAATAATAATAATAAATAAAACTTTTAAAAAAATGGTCAAAGAAGATGGGTGCAGTGGCCTGCAATCAGCACTTTGGGAAGCCAAGGTGGGAGGACTGCTTGAGCCCAGGAGTCTGAGACCAGCCCAGGCAACATATAGCGAGACTTTGTATCTAAAAAAATTTTTTTACAGTTAGTAAGGTATGGTGACATGTGCCCGTAGTACCAGCTACATAGAAAGCTGAGGCAGGAAGATCACCTGAGCCCAGCAAGTTGAGGCTGTGGTGAGCCATAATCATGCCACTGTACTCCAGCCTGGGGAAGAGTGAGACCCTGACTCAAAAAAGGGGGAGGGGCAAAGGATGTGAATAGATGGTTCTCAAAGTAGGACACAAAAAGTTCATAAGTAGCTCAGCATCACCAGCCATCAGGGAACTGCAATTAAAGCCATGATGAGATATCATTTCACACCTACTAGCAGGATGATCATAAAAAGACAGAGCAAGTGCTCTTGAGGATGTGGAAAAATTCAAACCCTCACACATTGCTGGTGTGAATGTAAAACAGTGTAGCTATGTAGGAACGAGCTGGTAGGGTCTCAAACAGTTAAACACAGAGTGCCACCATGTGACCCAGCAACTGTACTCCTTATACCCAATAGAATGAAAACTCACACCCACAAAAGCCTGTCTATGAGTACAGCGGTACTATTCATTGTAGCCAAGTGGCAAGAGCCCAAAAGTCTACCAGCTGAGGAGGAAACAAAATGTGGTATATCTACAAGGGAATAATATTAGGCAGCCATAAAAAGGGATAAAGTACTGATACGTGCTACAATACAAACCTTGAAAACACCACGCGCTAAGCAGAAGAAGCCAGCCACAAAAGACCACACATCATAAGATTCTGTTGATCTGAAATGTCCAGAACAGGCAAATCCAGAGATAAAAAGAGGATTAGTGGTAGATGGGCTGGGGGAAGGAGGGAACAGGAAGTGACAGCAAATAGGTACATTTCTTTTGAGGTAATAAAAATGTGGTAGAGTTAGTGGTGATCGTTGTACATCTTTGTGAATATATTAAAGACTATGGAACTGTATGTTCACTTAGAAAAGGTATATGAATTATATCAATAAAAAAAAAAACAAGGAAAAAAACCCAGTGGCAACCACTGCCACCCACCAAGTGCTTGCTCTCAGCACGACACTGGGCTAAGAAAGTCCACGTCTCCTTCAGTCCTTCCTGACAACCTATCCTCCCTGGTCTGTTGGGTCCAAAGTGAAGTAAGAGTAGGAATGAGAGGAACCTATCTTCTCCCAGAGGTATTTGGAGTCCAGATGAAATGCAGGGACAAGACACTTCCGATGAACAGCCCATGCCCAGCATTGGTTAGACCTACCTCCTCCCCCGACATCCCAGGCTTTGCAGTGCCAGGTGGCAGCCTGGGTGGCAGTGGGGACCAAGTGGTCCAAGAAGCAGGGGCATCTACCTGTCATTTGCCAGTTCATTACCCTGGTCTGAAGCTTGCTGAGCATACCCTGAGGGGAAGACACCTTGGCCAGGCAGTCCATTCAGACTCCAGGGCAGGGTGGTGGGCTCGGACCGAGACCAGCTCAGTCACTCATCCCAAGCCTAGATTCTGGCAGGCTCGCCACCAAAGAACCAGCCTTTGTGGAGGGCTGCCCTGAGCCCACAGAGCAGATGCTGGAAAGGACCAGTTCCTCCATGGCCGCAGACCGTCCCCACCCAGAGTCCTTCCCACTCTGGACGCTGAGCATGTGGGCTGCAGTGCCTGCAATGCCTGAGCCAGTTTCTAGCCAAAACCAGCCTGACATGCCTGGAATCACAGGAAACCAGAAACATGGCACTACTGCTTCTATTTCAGTTTCAACAGCCATTCACCAACATGAAGTGTTAAGTCTCCACTAAACTCTAGGAGCCAGGGACACAGTAACAAATAAAACACAGACCTGCCCTTGGGGGAGGCAGGGAGCAGGGCCCCAACAAGAAACCAGACATGCAAGTGAAGTGTGCAGTGGGTAGTCGGTGGGAAGTAGACAGCATTAAGCAGGGGTGCCGGGGACGTGGGTGCAGGTGGGGCATGCAGTCTGAGTAGCACAGTGAGGGGTGCCTTGCTGAGCAAGGATGAGGTGTATGAGCACATGCACAAGTCACCTTCCGGGCAGGGGGCAGCTGGCCCAACCTCCCACTCCCAGGATACGTGGACCAGACCCCTGCTGAGGGCCGTCCTGGGGACGCAGGCCCCTGGCTGAGCAGGAGGCTGGGGGCGCCAGGCCCAGGGGTTTCCACTGGCCCAAGCAAACACCCACTACTTGGTGCCAGCAGACAGGCCGGCCCTGCCCATGAGCGGCAGCAACGGCAGAGGAGCCTTCAGCTCCACCGTGGGAGCCTGACAGCAACAGCAGCTCTTCGCCCGAACAGAGGCAGGATAAAGACCCGATAAGCTGGTGCTGTGGGCCTGGGAGGCTATTTCTGGTTCCCTGAGAAAGGCAACTGCTGCTTATTTACCCACTATCTTTATTTTTGGATGGGAGCGGGAAAGAGTTTTTTTTGGTTAGAGGGTGGGCTGTATCCTGAGAGCTAACATCAGCCTCCGGGAAACCGAAATGCACGTCTCCCCTCTCTGCCACCCAAACCGGAGCCTGAAGCAGGAGGCCCGAGGAGGGGAAGGGCCTAGCTGCAAGAGGGCCATGACAAATCCAGAAAGATGAGGAGGATCATTCAAGGTCACACAAGTCACCAGCAGGGCCAGAAAAGAGCTGACGTCCCAAGTCTCACGAGGCTGTCATCTGCCCGATCAGGTGACCTCGCTCTCATAGGACCAGTGGCAGCAACAACAAAACTAGCAAGAAAGCCAAAGGGCCAGTGACAAACAAGTGGACATGAGGGGACAACAAGGGTCGGGGAGAGTCGGGCACTTGAAAGTGTAGCTCTGAAACCAGCCAGCCTGCTGCTGAACCTGGGATAACTGCAACCTTTGTCAAAGGATTCACCTGTGCTGAGCCTTGTTTTCCTCATCTGCAGAATGGGAGCACTGCTCCCTAGATGTACAAGTGTACCACAGGAGAATGGGCAGGCTCAAGCAGGGGCCACGGCCCACAGCCCAGACCCCCTCATGAGGGGCCCAGCTGCGTGTGCCTTCTTGGGCTGCCTCTCAGAGCTGAGCTTGGTCCTGCTTTTGGGCCAGTGTATGGCAGGAAACAGCCTTCCTCAGAAGGGGCAGGGAAGACTCCCACTGTGTCACTAGCAGAGCACACATGGGGGCAGGATCCAGGTTCTCAGGACTCTTCTGGAAGCAAGACTTGGGACAAAACCTGAGCCCTGGAACCTTTGCACGTGCTGGTCCCTCAGCCCCGCAAGCCCATTCTTCCCCCTTGTGGCCTGGGAGACTCCTGCTTGTCCTCCAAGACATGGGTCAGGCTACCTCCCTCACATGGGGTGCTTCTCTGGGCACTGTCTTCCTGCTCACCTGGGAGGAGTGCCCTGCTGCACCCGCCCACCCAGGGTCCCACGCTACCCATCTTGGCTGACTAATGAGGTATCTGCTTCCTCATCTGACTGGGCGTCACAGAGGAGCTGGGATACCTGGGTTTGAATCCTCCTCTACCTAATATCACTGGGTGATCCTGACCAAGTAGTGTCACCTCTCTGAGTCTCCGTGTCCTTGGTGTGAAGTGAGGACACCCACAGTACCAAGTTCAGAGGGGCCTCCTCCCACCCCCCTGTGTCATGGTCCTGCTGCCCTTGCTCAAAGGCAGCCACCTCCCAGCAGGTACTGACGGTTCTCACATTCACTCCCAGGACCTATTAGGTGAGCACCAAGAACTGGCTGTACTGTCATCATTACAACCAGGGCCATCATGCACGTGGTGTGTTGGGGAAGCTTCGGGGAGTGGACTGAATGTCAGTAACACACCACAGAATAAGGACACGCAGCACTGTTGCCATGATGTCTGGGGAGCCAGGGAAGACTGCCTAGAGGAAGCTGTCATGGCAGAGAACAGCCTAGAAGGCAAAGCAAGGCTGCAATGATGAGCATCAGCTCTGAGGCCTGAGAGCCAGCCCAGCTGCTATAACCTGGGCCACTGGCCAGGCCACTAAAATGTTCTCTGATCCTTTTCATCTGTAACATGGGTCAATGAAGCTGCCCACCTCCCAGGGTGTTTGCAGGAACAAGGTGAGGCCACGCTCACGGAGGGAATGCCAAGCACTCCAGAACCAGAGCCGGTCTGTTTCTGGTGACACCATCCTTCAGGGAACCTGCTACTCACCAGCACAGTGGCCCAGCCTGCTCACAGCCCACTCTCCAGGGACGCTGATGGAGCAAGTCTGTGGCCCAACTGACTGAACCAATGCCCTGAGTTCTCTAAGCCAGGAAGCCCCTCGTTAGCCCCTTGTCCTGTAACCATCTTGTCCCCACAAGCACTCCCCTGCCCACAGACCACTGGGCCTCTGGGGTCTTGCTTGCCTGCCACTGTCTAACCCAACCATACATGGCTGTTCTAGGCTGTCTTTCTATAGCTCCCGCCTGTATCGGGGCAGCTCCTAGCAGGATTCACAAGCAAAGCAGATGCCTATGGCTGTTCTGGCTTTCACAGAAATAGCCCAGAACAGAGCACACAGATGTGATGTGCTTGGGGTACACCATGCTGTAAGCAGGGCTCAGGCCAAGGGCAGCAGATGAGCTTGGCTCACACTCCGTGCCAGCAACGGACTCGCAGCCATCAACCCACACAATCTTCCTAGCAATGCGCGGTATAGACCACAACCACCACCTCCACTCGGCATGTGAGGAAACTGAGGCCATGAGCAGTGACATGCCCAAGACAAGGCCAGAATGTGGCAGTGCCAGGCCCAGGCAGACAGCCTGAACTACTGGGCAATACCGCACGACAGCTCACGTCACCTCTTGCCAGTCTCGGCATTCCCACAGAACAAGAATGTGGAGAGAGTTGAGGAAGGCCCTTCTTCCCACCCCAGAGCCCAGGAGGCAGGCATCAAGCCAGCTGTGCTGTCCCAGCTCTACGGCTGGTCCTGAGGCTGCCTGAGCACGTGTGGAAGAAAATCCCTTCTCCTGGCAGTGGCTCTTTTCCCGGCCTGTCAAATGGGATGAGAGCAGTTCTGCCACAGAGCTCAAGAAAGCCAACGTACACAGCACTTAAGACAGAAATCAGCATGGTCGACAGCAGGCAGTGTCAGAACCCAGCATCCTTCCCACCATCACTACTGTGCTATTATCATCACCGTAACACCCAGGACCACAGCAGCAAGGCCACCACTGCTCTGCCTGTCTGCTGAGGCCCGGGAGGCTAGGGACCACCATAATACACAGGACAACTGCAGTTAAGTCCACTGCCAAGGTCCAGGGAGGCTGGAGACCACCATAACACCCAGGATCACTGCAGCAAGCACACTGTTGAGGCCCAGGGAGGCTGGGGACCACCATAACACACAGGACCACCTCAGAGCCCACTGCCAAGGCCCAGGGAGGCTGGGGACCACTATAACATTCAGGACTACCTCAGAGCCCACTGCCAAGGCCTGGGGAGGCTGGGGACCACCATAACACTCAGGACTACCTCAGAGTCCACTGTCAAGGCCCAGGGAGGCTGTGGACCACTGTAATACCCAGGACCACTGTAGCGGCTCGGGGAGGTTGGGGACCACCGTAACACCCAGAATCACCTGAGCTCACTGCCAAGGCCCAGGGAGGCTGGGGACCACCATAACACCCAGGACCACTGTAGCAAGTCTACTGCTGAGGTCCAGAGGCTAGGGACTACCATAACACCCAGGACCTCTGCAGCAAGTCCAGTCCACTCTTAAGGCCTGGGGAGGCTAGGGACCACCATAACACCCAGGACAGTCTCATAGCCCACCTCCACTCTGCCTGCTTTCAAGGCCTGGGGAAGCTAGAGACCACCGTAACACTCAGGACCACCTCAAAACCCATCACCACTCTGCCTGCTGCTGAGGCTCGGGGAGACTGGGACCACTGTAATACCCAGGACCACTGCAGCAAGCCCACTGCTGAGAATCGGGAGGCTGGGACAACTATAACACCCAGGACCACTGCAGCAAGCCCACTGCCAAGACTTAGGGAGACTGGAGACCACTGTAACACCCATGACCACCTCAGAGCCCACCACTGCTCTGCCTGCCCACCAAGGCTTGGCCCCAATCCCTGACCCCACAGTGTGGCAGCAAGGCTACTCCAGGTCAGGCCCAGGGGACCCAGTCCCAGTCCCACACCCCAACACAGGAAAGGCTCTCCCTGTTCTTGGCAGTAACCTGGACTCTGCCTGCTGGGCCTGTCTGGGCTGACGCACCCTGGGAGTGTCCTCCCTTTATACTCTGCAGCCAGAATAGGGCTTACTGCTGCTTGTGGCCTCTCTGGGTAGCAGAGGTAGCGTCCAGCCCACCCTCAGAGTCCATAGCACTGTCCTGGCCTTGCAGTTCTGGCACATGGACCATGGCTGCAGCTTGGCCTCATGTCCTTCTCCCTAACATGTCCTTCACCCACCCTGACATGCTGTCTGTTCCATGTCTGCCAATACCCCCTTCACCTCCTCCTACCCGTTGCTGCAACCCTCCCTCCCTTGGAAGATTTTCCTGATGCTTCAGCGTCCTCCCGACGTCTTCCCTTCCTCCTTCCCAAGGCTATATCCAAACTTGCCTAGAGAAGCTTGAGGCATCAGCATGAGCTCCCTCTAGCAGCACCAAGGCTGCTTTTTTCCTGAATAATCTGCTCCCACTTATGGAAGGGCTGCCACCTCTCTCTAGCTGAGCCCACCACTTCAGAGATGCTCCACATGCACTTCTGCAAGAGCCCCATGGACGGCCAGGCCTGCCCCTCTTCTGACCCAGCCCATGACCCCCTGCCACAGGTGAGCCCCAGTGTTCTGCTCAGAGGTTCCCCCTTATCTCTGCAAGAGCCCCAAGGACAGCCAGAGCTGCCCCTCCTCAGCCCATGACCCCCTGCCACAGGCAAGCCCCAGGGGCTCTGCTCAGATGCTTCTCACACATCTGCTGCTAGAGTACCTGATTCTTGAGAACTTCCCTCCCTCGCACAGGTACAGTGCATGTATG
>CAUYQG010216127.1:0-45625 GCA_963574415.1 Tarsius wallacei | reverse complement strand
CAGTGGCCGCTCCCGGCCACCGCAGCCTCGACCTGCTGGGCTCCGGCGATCCTTCCGCCTCAGCCTTCCAAGTAGCTGGAACTACAGGCGCGCGCTACCACGCCCAGCTAATTTTTTTATTTATTGTAGAGATGAGGTCTTACTTGCCCAGGCGGGTCTCGAACCCGCGGGCTTAGGCAATCCACTCACCTCAGCCTCCCAAAGGCGTGGGATTACAGGCTGAGCCACCGAGCCCGGCTTTAATACCTTCTTAAGCATCTTTTGTAGAGATGGTCTGGTGGCAGTATACATTCTTAGGGATTGAATGTCTGAGAAAAATCTTAATTCTCCATCACTGATGAACCTTAGCTTAGCTGGGTAGGAATTTTTTGGTTGGAATTCCGTATCTTTGAGTATTTTGAAAATTGGGTTTCAGTCTCTTCAAGTCTGCAGTGCTTCTGTAGATAAGTCTGCTGTTATTCTAATTGGTCTTCCCTGGTAGGTAGTGTGACCATTCTGTCTTACAGCGTTTAGGATTTTTTTTTATACCTACTATTTGTAAGTGAATTACTATGTGTCTAGGAGTTGGTCTTCTCATTTGATGACTTGTAGGAGTTCTCTGTATCTCTTGTTTTAGGATTTTCATGTCTCTGATGAAATGTGGGCAGTTCTCTTGGATGACCTCTTGGAATGTTTGTTCCAGGCTGCTCTCATTCTCCTTAGCTGTTTCAGGGATACCTTTCAGTCTTAGGTTCAGTCTCTTAACATAGTCACATATCTCGTGAAGGCTTTGTTCCATCTTTTTAAGTTTCCTTTCTATGTTTTTAACAGACTGGGTTAGTTCCAGAATTTGGTCTTCAAGTTCTGAGATTCTTTATTTTCCCTGGTTAATTCTGCTTTCCATGCTTGTCAGCTTATTATTTACTTCATTTACTGTATTCTTTATCACTTGCATCTCAGTCATTAGTTATTTCATGTTTTTGTCTTGTTTTTCTTGGTTCTTGTTCATCTTTCCTAACCATTCCTTGATCTCTGCATTTGTGGTCTGAAACCAGTCAATCTGTGTCCTCTTCACTGTTTGAGTTCAAAAGTCTGCATATTTGTGAACTAACTGCTTTGAACTTTGTGTGGTGACTTGGTTCCTCTTTGATTTTTCTTCATTTGTGGTGTTTTGTTTTGTTTTTTCCCATTGCCCAGTGAGATAGGGAGTAGTTTTCACTTCTTTTTGCTCAACCCCTTATTCTCCCTTGGGTAAAGCCTCTGGACTAGTTTACTTTTGGAGTGAGGTTGGAGCAGGGGAGCTATGTTACTTCCTTGAAGATTTGAGATTTGAATGAGGTGTGTTAGGTGCTGCTAATATTCAAATGCTGTCTGATGATCACTATGTTTGCTGATTGGAGTGGGGGCCCCCAGGGGTCCACTTTCCACTACCTTATGTATGTCCATACAATGGGAGTGTATGTATCTCCCCTGTGTGCAAAATAACATGAGGGAAGGGAAAGGAGTTAATAAAGAAAGAATGTGGTGGCGATAACAATGGAGAGAACAAAGGAGAGAAGGAAAAAGATAGAAATCAGCAAACAGGGAAACAAGCACAAAGAGAACAAAAAAGAAACAAATCAACTAACAGGGAGACAAGCAAAAAGAGAGCAAAAAAAGAGAGATTAAAAAACAAAAAAACAGGAACAAAAGCAAATCAAAATGAAAAACAAAAAAACCAGCACATAAACAAGCAACACAAAACCCCAAAGAAACTAAAACCAATAATATGAGGAAATCTTCACACTCATATATACCCTTATTGGAAAGAAAGAAGATGGAAAAGAGGTAAAACAGAATGAAATGCCCACTCCCAGCAAGCTATATAAAAAATTTTTAAAAAGTAGGTAAAATCATGCAGATACCAAAAGAAAAAAAAAAAGGAAAGGAAAGAACTTATGTAATCACTAAGCACCACTTTTGGCAGTTTCAAGACTTTTATAGACATGACACAAGCACTACTTCTCTTAGCTTGCAACAGAGGGGACAGATTTCAGAAGGGAGGAAACTCTGACTTCTAAATCTGTCCCCCTGTTCACCCCCTGCAGTTGGGGGGAGCCTGGAAGGTGCCCTCTGCTGATACACCTATGTTTAGCCCTTTCCCCGTGTGCTGATGAGAACATTGCCCGTCTGAGACTCACCCCTCACAAATCACTGGGGAAAGGGTGCAGGGTCACTTTAAAACTCACCACCACTCATCTGCTGTGAGCTGGGGTTGTGTTCTTAAGTTGCATTGCAGACCACAAATGTTTCAAATCTAACCACCTATTCACCCTGTGTAGTTGGGGGAAGGCTGTGAACTGCCACCAGCTGATACGCTTATGGTCAGCTCTTTCCATGTGTGTTGCTCATAATGTTGCCCACCTGAGTCACAGGTCTTGTGAATCATGGGAAAAAAGAGTGCCTGGTCACTTTAAAACTCACCGCCACTCATCTGTTGTGATCTAGGGCTGGGTTCTTTGGCCTCAGTGCTGGAGTAGCAGACAGCAAATGCTTCAATTGGGGTATGGGACGTCTAGGTTTCCTAGGCTGGGACTCTGGAGGGGTTTCTCTGGTATATTTTCTCGCAGTTCCTGTTGCTGGTGTCTGATCTGGGAAGAAGGCTGCAGCAGTAGACAGCACTGGTCACAGGTGATCCTCACTGATTTACTACTTTTTTTTTTCTTTCTGGGTGGTGCTGCAGCAGAGAGAGTGCCTGCCTCTGGGCTGTGGAGCACACTAGGTCTGAGCTGCTGCGCAGGGCAGCTGCCTAAGCAGGAGAGCTTGGGCATCTCCTTCCCATGTCTGCACTCAATCACACATTCACACAACCTTTGTCAACACCCTAGGTGAATACCTCTGTAGATGTTCATTTATGCGGAGACTCATGCACTCCGTCTGCTTCTGTAGCCATCTTGGAATCCCAGCCCCTTTATGTGTCTTTGCTTTTCTTTCCATTTATTTATTTATTTTTTCATTGATTCATTCTTGTGTGTGTGTTTCTGTGTGTCTCAGGGTTTGACTCTGTCACTTAGGCTGGAATGCAGTGGCAAAATTATGGCTCACCACAGCCTTGACCTCCTGAGCTCAGTGTTCTGGATAGCTGGGATTACCCGCCTGTACCATAATGGCTGGGTAAGCTTTTCTTGTTTGTTTTGTTTTTGTAGACATGAAGTCTTGCTATGTTGCCCAAGCTAGTTTCAAACACATGGGCTCAAGCAATTCTTCTGTCTTGGCCTCTGAAAATACTGGAATTATAGGCTTGAGCCATTGTGCTCAGCCTATGTGTCTTTCCTAAGCTAAAAAAAATCAGTTCTCACAGTCTTAATATATTTACTTATTCTCTTTATGTTATAGTAAACAGAAAATGGTTTTAAAATTTCACTACCAAGTTCTATAAAAAACAAACATATTGATTAGAAATTCAAGATTTCTTTACCTTTCTTAAAACATATCCCGATGTGTGTGTGTATATATCTATATATATATGAATGCATATATATATTCAAAATATAACTCAAGAGTTAATTAAATATTTTTTCTCTGTGTGCATATATTACCAATTTGTTAATAAGTATGTTTATCTGCTTTTGTTTTTTTTTCAATTTTCGTGTATTTTAAAAAAATAATTTATTTATCATAGAGTCGTGGGGTACAAGTGAGAATTTACTACATAAGTAGGCCACATGAAGTTGAAGTTTGGGCTTCTAGGTGGCCCTCACTCGCCTGGTAGTAGACGAGATAACCTTTGTGTTGTTATGTACTCCTACACTCCTCTCTCTCTCTCTCTCTCTCCCTCTCTCTCCCCTAGCAGTTCTCAGTGACTGCCAATCCCACCCTTGTGCTAATGTGACTAATGTTCAGGGCCCACTTATGAGTGAGAATATGCAATATTAAGTTCTTTGTTTCCTTGATAGTTCACTTAGTGATGGTCTCCAACTGCATCCACATTGCTGCAAAGACCATGATTTTGCTCTTCTTTATGGCTGTGTAATAATCCATTATGTATATGTACCACACCACATTTTCTTTATCCAGTCCATTTTTGATAGGCAGCATGTTTGGTTCCATGTATTTTCTATTGAGAAAAGTCCAGCAATAAACATGTGTGTGCAGGTATCTTTTGGGGTGAGTGATTTATGCTCCTCAAGTATATTCCCAGGAGAACTGATGAATCATATGGAGATCAATTTTTAATTCTTTTAGAAATTGTCACACTGCTTTCCATAGAGGTTGAACTAGCTTACATTCCCACCAACAGTTTAGTTACATTCCCTTTTCTCTGCAGCCATGCCAGTATTTGCTGTTTTTTGACTTATTAGTGGAGTTAGGTGGTATCTCATTGTAGTTTTAATTAGCATTTCTCTGATGATTAGTGAGGCTGAGCAGTTTTTCATGTGTCTGTTGGGTGCTGGTATGTCACCTGTTGAGAAATGTCTGTTCATGTCCTTTGCCCACCTTTTAATGGGATTATTTGTGGGGTTTTTTGTTTTGCTTTGTTTTGTTTGTTTGTTTTCCCCTTTCAGTTCATTTGAGTCCCTTGTAGATCCTGGATATTAGGCCTTTGCCAGATGCATAATTTACAGTTTTTTTCCCCATTCTGTGGGTTATCTCTGTATTCTCTTGTTTATTTTGCTGTGCAAAAGCTCTTCAGTTTGATGAGTTCCCACTTGTCTATTTTAGCTTTTATAGTATTTGCTTTTGAGGACTTACTCAAGAATTCATTGCCTATTCCAATGTCCAGAAGGGTATTTCCTATATTGTTTTCTAGGATTGTTGTAATTTGAGATTTTACATTTAGGTCCTTGATCCATTTGGAGTTGATTTTTGTATATGATGATAGGTAGACTTCCAGTTTCTTTCTTCTGCATGTGTTTAGCCAGTTTTAACCATTTACTAAATATGATCTCCTTTCCTCAGTGATTGCTATTGGTGGCTTTGTCAAAGATGAATTAGTTGAGAGACCATGTTTTTACTTCTGGAATCTCTGTCCTGTACCACTGGTTTATGTGCCCATTTCTCTACAAATATCAGGTCATCTTGGTTACTGTAGCCTTTAATAAAGTTTAAAGTCTGAAAATTTCATACCTCCTGCTTTGTTCCTTTTGCTGAGGATTGTTCTGGCTATTCGTGGTTTTTTGTTTGTTTTGTTTCCATATCAAGGAGTATCTCCAGGATGGATTCCTAGAAGTACATTATCAAGTCAAAAATTAAATGCATAGGTGATTGTATTAGATATTTCTAAAACTCTCTTCTGTTTATGGTGAAATGTTTGGAACTCATACCAGCAATTAAGGAAATGATGGCTTTCCTACAGCCTTATCAACAGATTGTATTTTCAAGTTTTTGTATTTTTGCCAATTGGATATTATCTAAAATGTATTCCTTTTTAAGAATAAATTAAGAAAACAAAATATGACTTCAAGTTTTTTCTTTTTTTTTGCCTCAGACCTAAATACCAATGCATGTCTATATAGTCTTGCCTTCCTTTTTGCATGTGTTAAGCATAAGCTTAAAACACATTTACTACATAAAATAATTACCAGACGTATCACAATTTTAAAATTTGTGATCTGTGGGAACATTTTTTAATGGCACCATGTTAATAAGAAAATCTTAACAATGTCATCTGCTTAATATATCTGGTTAGAGCCAGGCTCAGTGGCTCAGCCTGTAATCCCGTGCCTTGGGAGGCTGAGGTGAGTGGATTGCCTGGGCCTGCGAGTTCGAGACCCGCCTGGGCAACTTGGTGAGACCTCATCTCTACAGTAAATCAAAAATTAGCCAGGCATGGTAGCGCGTGCCTGGAGTTCCAGCTACTTGGAAGGCTGAGGCGGAAGGATCGCCGGAGCCCAGCAGGTCGAGGCTGCGGTGGCTGGGAGCGGCCACTGCACTCCAGTCTGGGCGACAGAGTGAGACTCCAGCTCAAAAAAAAAAAAAAAATGTATATATATATATATATGTTTAGTTATCAATTGATGCCAGTGAATAAATGGATAAAGGTGGTAGTAATTGAGGTCTTTGTTTATAACAGTCCAGTTATTGGTCTGGAGAAACATGAAACTGCAAAAATTTGGGGACTGTTTATTATCAGTAGTTATGCATGGCATTTGGTAGAAATGTCTCCATGGCTTTATATGAAAGGAAATATATGTGAAAAGATGGGTTTACTTATTTTCATAACATTATTCACAATTTCACTAAACATTTTACTATTAAGCCTAATAAAATTTAACTCTAAAATCCATTTTTGGTTTAGTTTTCTCTTTTCATTTTTCTTTTTAAATTAAGACGACATTTTTAATGCCCAAGTACTTTTAAGCAGAGTCAGTGGCTGTGATCCAAACTTCTTAGGTCATATTTGAACTCTGTAGCTTCTCTCTATTCATATAAGCATGTCAAGAATGAATGCCATGATGAAAATCCAGACTTGAAAATTAATCTTCTTTTATGATTCTTTCCATTAACTGCCCAAGCCCCTGTGGCAGCCAGCTGGAACACCAGCTTATTCCAGCTTATATAATGCTCTTAAGAACTTGGAAAGAGAGACAATATTCATACCATCAGGGAAAATTACATAGATTTGAAACCTAGGTAGAAATTTAAGAATTATAAGGTCTAAATCTCTGGTTTTTCAGATTAGTAAACTGAGGCATGGAAGTGTGTTAGTGCTCAAGGTCAGATATCACCGTAAATCTCACAGCAGCAATTGGAGTCCAAGCATTCATCCTTCTAATCTCATATGCTTTGGTGAAAATAAATTACTTTCTCATTCAATAATTTTAAGCACTAATATGTGTGTTTTTGTGTGTAATTTCAAACACTGGTGTATGTGCATAAATAAATAGATAAAGATATTTATCCTGAGTCTGGTGCATTTCTTCTAGTTACATTTAAATAATGCATTTATTATGATGTTTGGGGGTGTTATTATGCTGTCTTTATAGTAGTAAAAATTATTTCACTTTCATGAAGTGTGATTTACTGCATTCAAACCATCTAAACATTGTTTCCAAGCCTCTTATGAGAGCAAGGTTACAATTTTTCCCCTAGGGTAAAAACATCTTATTCCTCCATCACCTCTATAAGTTAATAAGACCTTATCCTACATTTTCTTCCATAATATTTTATTTAGATATAATCTATATCTAAACCTATACTGTATAGTTATTAATAATCTGTACCATGTGTTAACCAATACTATATATTTATTATGGGTGCGTAGAAAGGATAGAAATGCACCATAACCTTCAAATATCTGGTAGCTCTTATTTATTAATATATAGATACAGTTATTGAAAGCTAAGAGGATTACTTGGTATAAGAACAGTAAAGTTCCATTTAGATCATTTTAATACATAGGCATTTGATGATAACAATGTTTCAGTCAACAACAAACTGCATATACAATGGTGGTCCCATAAAATTATAATACTGCATTTTCATTGCATCTTTTCTATGTTGGATATATTTGGATACACAAATACTTGCCATTGTGTTACAATTTCCTATAATATTCAGCACAATAGCATGCTACACAGGTATATAGACTAGAAGAAATAGGCTATGCCATACAGCCTAGGTGTGTAGTAGGCTACACTATCTACATTTGTGTGTATGCTCTATGATAGTCACACAATGACAAAAATTGTCTAATGATGCATTTCTCATTAAGCATTGCTTAACAGTGAGGACACATTTTGAGAAATGCAATTTTGTTAGGCAATTTACTCACTGTGCAAACATCAGAGTGTATTTTACATAAACTTAGATGGTACAGCCTGCTACATATTTAGGTTATACTGTATAACCTATTGATCCTAGGCTACAAACCTGTGCAGCATGCTACTATACTGAATACTGTAGGCAACTGTAACACAATGGTATTTGTGTTTATAAGCATATCTAAACACAGGAAAGGTATAGTAAAAAATAGGATATTAGCTTATGGGACCACTTTCATATATATATATATGTGTGTGTGTATATATATATATATATGTGGTATATAACATATATCTTATATGTATGTGTAACATATATAATATATATCACATATATGTAATACATAGAGATGGTCTGTTGTGACCAAAATGTCATTATGTGGTGCATGATTATAACTTAATATGTAGACTAATTGTAATTTATTTCATTTGTCATTGAAGATCAAATAATACTATTTCTAATATTTATATGTTAACAGTAAAGAGTCAGTCTGATGGAAATCTAGTGTTTTTTATCCTTGAGTTTAAATTCGATTTGGGCACTTATATACTTGAGCAAGTTATATCACCCTACTTAAGCTCCAGTCTTCCATCTGTAAGGTAGGAATAATCATAGCTCCTTTACATTTTTGTTTTGGGAACGTTATGAAAAAATGTATGTAATTCAAAGTCAGTTATGTCATTTACCTTCTCACTTTATACTCTATAATATTTTACAGATGACATTGTATGTATTTACCTAATAATTTAACATAAGAGAACTCAACTTTCAAGAATAACAAAAAAACCTTCAAAATCTCCTGAAATTTAAATAAGTTATTATAACAGGATATCTGGAATGCCATCTTTAACAGATAGTAAATGTTTTTCAATTTTTAATCCTATGAATATTTTTATGTAACCCCAAGGTTTCCTGTACTTTCTATGTTATCTCATCCTTCCACGATTAATACATGACTGAAAGTAGAAATACATTTATTCTAATTTTACAGGGAGAAAATGCTTAGTTTAGAAGTTCAGGGCTGGATTGATAAAGTTGCCCAAGAAGATGTTACAAGTACTTAGCAAGCACAGTATTCAAGATACTTTATCTGTGGAGTTCTTGTCCTGAATTTACTGGTTGGACTACCCACTGTTTAATTGCAAAATCTTATTTCCCTAGATGATGTACTGTAATGCCGAGTCTAAGTGAGCCCAGGCAGCTTTTCTGTCGGAGATGTAAAGAGCTTTCCTTGCAAATGAGATTTTTATCTGCAAGTTGTTCTTAAATTGTGTCTATCTAGCTGGGAGTGAAGTGGAGATTTGACATTTTCTCCCAAGTCCAGTAATTGAATAATCATTAATTTTTATATTCTCAGCTCCCTCTCTCATTTAAACTTTTGCCATCCCAAGTCAGTACAACCACAATAAATTTCCATTTTCATCTCTTGTATGCATTTTCTCCACTCTGATATCATCTTGCACTACCCACTGGAAGTCAGTGTAAACATGTTACTCTAGTTTTTTATCCATTGAATTCTAGTCCTTGTTTTGCCATTCAATGTATTTCACAGTCAATAGCTATCAAAGCCTCTTTCTTACACAATTCTGAAGTGTAGGCAAATGGGTCATCCCACAAGACCCAGAACAAACTTTTCTCTTTTTGTTTCAGAATTTCTTTCCCTACTTAAGTGCCTTTTGTTTTTTGTTTGTTTGTTTGTTTGAGTTGCAAGTCTCAATCTGTTGCCCAGGCTGGAGTGCAGTGGCACACTCATGGCCACCCCAGCGTCCACCAGCTGGACTCTGGTGATCCTTCCGGCTCAGTCTTCCAAGTAGCCAGAACTACAGGTGTGTGCTATCACACCTGGCTAATTTTTTGATTTATTGTAGAGATGAGGTCACACCATGTTGCCCAGGCTGCTCTCAAACTCGTGGGTTTAGGCAATTATCTCTCTTCGGCCACCCAAAGTACTGGGATTACAGGATTGAGCCACCACACCCGGCCCTTTTTTTAAAAAAAAAAAAAAAATGTTTTCCACATTAAATCTGAATCATCATGCCCTAGTTAAGTCCCAACCCTTCCATCTATACTTCACAAGCCTCTAGCTTGTTCTTCTTATATCAGTAGTTCACAACTTTAACGAATATAGAACACAACCTTAAAAAAGTACTTCAACCTTACCCTTAGAAATGTGTATTTAATGTGTACATGTTCTGGATTTGGGGATTTTTAAACTCTCTAGTGTGCAGAGAAAGTTAACAACCACTGTCATATGCTTTCCAATTATACATTGCCTGCACAGTTCATTAAGCAATTTAATAAGAGACATATCACTTTTGTGATATTTTCATATTGTAAATGTTTTGGGGAACTATTTGCTTCTATATAAATGTTCATATATTCATAGTAACATATAAAAATTAGAATTTTGTGTTTTTGCCATACTATATACATATAAAATTATTTTTAAAATAAAATAATTTAAATCAACAACAAACATACCTTTTTAAAATGTGTAGTTATATAAATTAGGATTTAAATATTTCTTCTGACTCCCAATGGCACCCAGAATTGATTCATTGTCAACACATTACTCATTGCATTCCAGGCAATTTTGTAAGAGTCAGAAAGAACAAGTTCAAAATCTCCAATTAAGCTTTGTGACTTCAGAAACAACTAGGAGGTTAGTGTGATATAGAGATGAGCAAAAAGGGGAGTGACGGGAAGAAATAGAAAACATACACCAATATGAAGACAAATTATATATTGCAATGTAGACAACTGTTAGGGTTTGGCCTTCACTCTGAGATCCATTGGAGTATTAAAGAGTTTGAACAAAAAAATTACCTGATCTGACTTAAACTTTTAAAATAATACTTTTAGGCAGAAGAGCTAGGGTTGGTAGTATCGATGAAGAGAAGAGGTGAGTGCAGTGGTCAGAAGCAAAAATACTGGTTAGAAAGCACTTTAATAATCCAGGAAATAGGTAATAGTGGAGTGGAACACAGAGGTGAAAGCAAAGGTGGTGATAAGTATTTGGAATCTTAATATGTTTTGAAAGTAACTCCAATGGCATCTGCTATTGGATTTGATGTGTGAGAGGAAGAGAAGACCTAAATTTGACTTCAAATTTAAAAACCGGGCACATGGAAAGAACTCCATTACATACTAGTATCAAGATTACTTATCTTTCCACAGTATAAGATGGAAGTGATAATAATATTCACATCAGTGTATTGCTGCATTAAATCTGATAATATATGAAAAATGCCTAGGGCATAGCTTGGCTCATAAGTATTCAATTAGTGATGGACATCCTGGAGGGACTCAATCTGTGTAGAGTGGAAATCAGTGAAATTTGAAAGATAGAATTATCAGCCTAAACTCCTACTGGTTATTAGATTCAAATGATCACTGTGTGCTACTTTTATTATATGGCCATTCCAACCATGTTGTTAAAAAAAAAAAAAAAAGTACATGACTAGGGAGAAAATTTATCTTTAAGCCTTAAGACAGAAAAAATTTTATAGGGCACTGGGAATTCTAAGCTCTCTTCATTAAATGATAGAGTATTTATTTGGTTGTCTGAGCTTTGAGTGGCATAAGAAGTACAAATTTAAGGATAACATGAAAACTGCAACAAAGAAAATTTATTACAAAAGAAAACAAATTCACCACTAGGTGTTGTAACATGCATATGTTCAAAAGACCATAGAAGATACTAAAAGAGAACCAAATCCTTAGTAACTGCAAAATTAAAGTCACTGTAAGGTCAGCAAGGCTGACACAGTGTGGGTATTTAATAATTACTTCTCCAATACATAAATGAACACAGAATAATAACATATCAGTAATACAAAGAGGAACTTTGAGAAGCCCTGTAGTAATTCAACATTAAATGCTGTATCAAAGGAGATGTGGCTGCAAATATGAGGTATAATATTTATAACTATGCTATGGTACAATGGCTTTGGGTCTTCATCTGTAAAAAAGTCTTACCTGAAGGGTTGTAATAAGGATTAAATGTCTAAAAGTTCTAGAATATATCAGTTCTGGCATATAGTATTGTTTTAATAAATGTCAGCAGTTAGGTGGAATTGGAATTAAAAAATATATCTGAGATTAAGGAAGGATAAGAGTTTACAGATCCCTGGTGAGGAAAGATTGGAATATAAACAAGATCACCCAGATGGCTTACACATTGCTAATGGCTCCAGGTGTCTAAGTTGCTTGTTAAGTCAACCTGCATATAATTTATCAATAATATTGTTCAGGTCCCCTCATCTAATTATTTTTGTTACTATCATTAGTCTAAATTATCATACAACTTCTGGTATTGTAAATCAGCCATACTTGAACCAGGTAGATATGACTGTCCATCTGGCTCTGGTTTGGAGCCAAGGCAAGAACTACATGTCCAGGACGACCAGTTAGAGAGACACACATAAAAACAACCACTGCCCAAACAAGCAGTATTCTCCCACTGCCCAAACAAGCAGTATTCTCTACTATCAGGTAACTGAGCTTCATAAAATGGCATGCAAAAAACATAAAATTTTATTTTGATTAGCCAGAAAGTTTTCCAAAATGGCTTTGAAATCTAGTTCTTTTTTGGTTGATTCTTGTAAGTCTTGCCCTAGCTTTACGTGTATTCATTCACTATTATAATATTTTTAAACTAATGTCGTACTTATAAATATGTTCAAAAATTGAAAACTGGATGTGCTTTGCTCATGAAAGATATTCAATAGCATCACAATCACTAAACATATTATTGAAAAAGTGATTACCTTACCAATTGGTGGTCAAAACAATCTAAATTAATATTTTATAGTTAGCATCCATAAAATATTAATCATGTTAAAATGTTAACCATCGGGGAGCAAGCAGAAAAAATATTAACTATGCTGACCTTTAGTCTGTATTTTTTTTGTTCATCCCCTGTTATTCTCATAATCCACTCTGTAGCACAAGGAACTGTATTTTCCAGACACATGCCAACAGGCTTCTGGCTACTGTCTGCCATTGGGAGATCTAGAAAGAATGGGAAAGTCCCAGGAGGAGGGAGGTCAGATTATTTCTAGCCTTGATCTGTCCAGAATTTTATCTCCAGCACCAACTAGAATTTTCCCTTAGTTGCCTGCAGGCTTTCACAAGATAACATTCCCTCCAGGGGCACAGCTCTCCAGGCAGTTTTACCATGCTTCTGGATTTGGTCAAGTGAGACCAGATGCTCCCATGATTCTACCCCTTTTAGAGTTGTTTGTAACTTTCTGGATTGTTAACCTCTAGGTTGCCATATTGCCCCAAGTTAGGCTTACTGGCTTGTCTATCCCCTGTGCAAAAAATTATTTGTAATATAATTTGTCCATCTGAAATATCTTGAATAGTTTCTAATTTCTTGATTCTATCTTGATTCGTAAGTATCAAAAGATATTAAATGGTGGTAATTTTTAAAAAGTAATGGGCAACAAATATCTCAGAAAGAGATGTCTCAGCAAGAACTCCTTGCCTTCTGAAATACAAGGTGAATTTCCAAGTTATTTCTCTAAAGAAACATTT
Source organism: Tarsius wallacei (assembly GCA_963574415.1). Classification (NCBI taxonomy): domain Eukaryota; kingdom Metazoa; phylum Chordata; class Mammalia; order Primates; family Tarsiidae; genus Tarsius; species Tarsius wallacei. The sequence goes on along the minus strand of CAUYQG010216127.1, from coordinate 32,362 downwards.
TGTTCATTTTTTGATAGAATACCTCATGGAAGCAGTGTCATAATTTGAAAATGCTAGTCAAGGTAAACTACAGCCTGAAAATTCTGTATGTATAGAATTCATGATGAACTAATTGTAATACTTTTTTATCCATGGTCATTGGGCACATTTTTGCCTCTAAAATCCTAAAACAAATATCCTAAAAATTAAAGGAAAGATGAATAGGTGCAGGTACACAAAAGCCATCTCCCCAATTTTAAATTCATGTGCAATATTATGATGGGCAAAGGTAAATTATTTCATGCTGAAACACCTTTTGCAAATTTGGTAATTGGATCCAGTTTGTGGAGTTTGCACCCTGGAAATGCCACTGCATTTCATTTAAAATCAAACTGACTAGGTTTGAAATGATATTAAATGTGCCAGATTGAGGGAAAAATCCAAATGTATTCACACAGAAATGTTATTAACTTGGAAATGGTTCAATGGGCATTTGGCATTTTCACATTGGTAAGTTTAATTTGTGGCATGAGAACAATGAGCTAGAGAGATATAGAGCTCTGTATTTTTGCCACCTTAACATTTATGTTTGTCGTTTATGGGCTAAGAATTGATTAAATTTCTGCTTTGTAGTTTTTGGGTTTTGTAACACATAAAACACTTTCTTATGTTCACCTATCTCCTTTGTAGATTGTCAGTTTAAATATAGACTTTTTCACATAAGCAGCTAGCTAAAACAAAAGTAAGAAAAATAAAATCAGTAAAGATATGTCATTCTGTAAAGAAACTCCATGTTCCACACTTAGATATTCAGGATGAAGCATTTGGAGTTTAAGCCCCTAAGGCATGTCTTACAAAGGAAAGATAAATATATGCTGTGTAAAGGTGAAGTAGCCATTTAATGAAGTGAAGGAAAACAAAAAAGTGGCAGTGATAAATATCAGGCAATAGTGAAATATACAGGACATATTTAGATGTGCTAATCGGCAAAAATATTCTTAATGAGTACATCTATAGACATGACATGGACAATATGTTGATGTCTGAATTTCTCACAGTGACTAGCAAAAATATATTTTGCATAGAAGTGTTTCATAAATATGAGTGAATTCCCTCTATATGTTTAAGAGTCAAAACCCTAAACTGGACTTAAGAGATTTGGTTTATAGTGTCCAGCTCTGATTCTAATCAGGTGTGTGGGTTTGGGATAATCACCCAAGTATATTTATTCCATATTCCACAATATTTATTTTCCCCCATGAGAGACACACAGGTTATAAGGATTCCCTTGGAATTTCTATTTAAAGGGGAGAGGTACAAGAAGAACAGACAGTAAAGAAATAAGGAAACAAACAAATAAAAACATGTATACATAAGAGAAATCTCAGAATGAAAACAAGTTGTTAAAATAACAAATGGCTAAGTGACTGTTTTGTTTAGTGGCCACTGACAGCTTCTGTGAGCTCAGCATTCCAGGTAGGGAAAGGGTGGAGAATGTACTTGTCAACTTCTTAACAACCTAGACAATACATATAGATCACAATGGGAAAGGGGAAAGATGGTAGGCAGGAGACAAATCACATCAGGCTTCCTAATCTCTTCAGAACTCTCTTCTCTCATTCACAAAGTCGATGTCCAAGGAAAAAGAATTTTTTTTCAGTTCTAAAAGTCTCTGATTTTTATGATTGAAAAAGATAAATTTTCATGAATATATAGGAAGAACAAGAGGATAAACCAAGGAAAATCCAAGATGATTAATGGAGTGTCTAGAATGGAAAACAAATAATAAAAATTAAATAGTGACTATAATTTTGAATAACTGTCATCAAAAGATAGATTTAACTATAAAGCAAAAATGTAATAGGAAATGCAATATACCTACTACATATTAGCAACTTAAGCAGATCAGCTTTGCCATATTTCTTTTCTTGGAGTTATTAGATATAACATTATATTTTATTTATAAAAGATTACGTTGCTTTTTTATCATTCTGTATTCCAAAGTGCAAGTCATTTTGGTTCAATTACTTATTCATCTCTATTTCCTGATCTGCTAGATAAAGATGGAATGGCTATCAATAAATACTGCAGAAACTTTCATTTCATCATTTCCTTAACTGTCCTCCATGGAACTTAGGTGTCTGGGATGTTAAATTACATAGCAAAAATAATCTATCTTTGGTCAGTGCAGCGTTAAGTTTACTCCAGGGAACCGCAGTCATAAGGAAGGGGAAAAAACACATTTTTAAGAAGAAATTCTATGGTGGCCCATTTTTAAACATCAAAAAATTTTTTAAAAAAAGGCTTCAACCAATCACACTGGGAACTCTGAACTTAAATGCTCATTCAGAGTTGCCCCAAACTGAAAAAAAAGGGGCCAGCCTTTTGTGTATAACTTCTTGACCAGTCAAAGGATAGAGGCTGTCCCAAACTGGAGGGCATAAGGGCACGCATGGCAGCACCCTTCCACTTAAGCCAATCTATTGCAAAAAACAGCTGTGAGCTATCAGCAGCCAACACACTTTGCAGTTGGGGGGATGAGGGCCTAGCAGTTGGGGGGATGAGGGACTAGATTCTGAAAGGGACAACTGAGTAGTGTACAACATTTTTCAATACTCCTGGTCACTAAGAACAGGGGCCTGTGATTACTGAACTGTGTTGGGACTTTGACTCCTACTTGAGACATCCTGAGTCAACTTTAAGCTGGCCTGATCTATTTTATGGTCTACAAAGAAAAGTTTGTTGACTAAAAGTCAGCTTATTAAAAGATACTCTCTATTCCTTTGCTGCTTATATCTTCTGACAGATAATTCAGAGTGAAAGCCAAAAATACAGCAGGTATTTCTTAAATTCTATGACTTTTACTGGAACTTTCAAAAGTGTCCACGTGTATCACAAACAGGTGTAATCCCCATCCTCTCTTTCACTCTGTAATGGTATTGGGTCCAGGGCTAGTTCACTCACTCTTTCCCCCCAGTTTGTTTCTCTTTATCCTTTGCACAATCTTACTTAGGTCTACTCTTCTCACCTAAAAGGCCCTGGAAGACCCAGGCCAGTCAATGCTAATTCAATGGCATCTGGGACAGTAGGTGAGATGTTTGGGGCATGATAATGAACACTAAAACAGGGTTTATGACTTTAAGAAGGAAACAGAAGAGACAGACCATTCTCAGCCCTTCAAGAAAATCTTGCTTCAGAGAAGAGTTTTTTTCCATTTGACTTAGCCTAGACTTTTTGAATTTCTAAAGGGCTAAATCCAAGCTCCAGCTATTCAGAAAGGTAAAACTATATTGCCTATAAAATACATTTCATTTTTACTTTAAATTCTCCTAATGAGAGTCACTAAATCATCTGTTAAACTTTGAAGCTGGTTCTACAGCTATATCCCACTCTTTTGATTTTATTGTTCAGAAAACATTTATGAAACATTTACCTGCACTATTTCCTGCACTGACAGGAAGGCACAATGTTTCTCTCCTCCAAAACCTCAGGATTAATTGTAAAAAAAGACAAGTGAGAAGTAAATGACAACTGGGTTTGATATGTGCATGCAGAAGTAGTGATCAGTTGCAATGAAAGTACATATCAAAGACACATAATCTAACTCAGGGATCAGAAAAACCTTCCTGGAGAGACAATGTTTTAGGTCTATTCTTTTTGGTTGAGAAGGAGTTATTGAGATAAAAGAGGGTCAGGGGGATGAGATGAATAAGATAAGAGAACTCCAGATGAAAGGACTGTAGAAAGGCTTAAGAGAGAGAAAAGGAAAAGTCTGACCTATTTGAAGACTCTCATGTGGTCACTGTGACTGAAGCTAAAAGTGTAAGTGTGGAATTATGAGAGAGGAAGTGACCAGGTAAGGAGTTCAGACTATCCTGATGGCCTTGTTGAGCCACGGATAATTTTAGGTGATATAATGTCATCCAATCTGCCTTTTTAAATACTTTAATGTTTAAAGAACTTAAAACTTTAATAACCTTAATAACGAATATGCATGTTTATTTATATTTACTATGTGATAAGGATTTGTATTTACTATTTCCACTATTTTTCATAATGACCACATGAAGCCAAGACTATTTTCATTTCCACTTTACATATAAGAAATATGACATTCAAAAGGGTCAAGTAACTTGCCCAAGGTCAGGCTAGTATGGACAATGAATGTGCAGGGGTCCAGTCTTCAGTCAGACCGTTTAGAGGACTTCTAAGATAATTAAGTAAGAAATGATGAGATAGGAGAACATAAAACAAAAATGAAGGCAGTAACACTGAAGGTAAAACAAAAGGATCAGATTATATGGAAATTAAAGACATAAAATCTATGTGATCTAGAGATCAAGTTAGTTGCTTTGGATGTGGAAGATGGAACAGTTAGAAAATGTTTACCAACTTTCTTGCTGTGTAACCTGAGTGGATGGTGTTGCCATTTTTTGAGGCAGTGAATACCAGAACACTCAGAAGAGCTACATGCAAAGATAAAAATATTTAGATATGCACAGGTTGAATTTGAGGTTTATGTGGGATGTTTTAATACTAATGTGTAGTAGACATTTGACTATGAAGTTTAACTGAGGAACACTATGAGATGCAGAGATTAATATAATATCCATCAGGTAATGGAGAACATTTGGAGTACTTCAAAGGAAGTGTGCGGAAAAACATAGTGAGTCTGACTGCTGTATTTAGAAAGGCTTGTTTGTATGGTTGGACATTTGCTAGCTTTTAGGGGCTTGGCCTCTGAAACATTTTCAAATAAGGTTGTTTTGCTCTGGCTGCATTTTTTGTAAAAATAATTTGTCAATGGTGAACACTTGCTTTCTTTCTGGGAGTATGAAATTCTGGTTAGTTCTAGCAGACAATGCCTGAACTCTGAGTCCTCAAGGGGCTTCCCTGGGCATAAATACTGCACATATATAGCTGCATTGTCACTGTTGGAGGGTAAGTGTGCTTCATGTGATCTATTATGGGAAGAGAAGAATACAGAAAGCTGAGTGTGAATTCCATCAGACTCAATTTGTGTTGTTTTCTTGACTAATCTGGTGGTAGATTCTTATTCTTTGATAGCTAATGTTAGGTGTGAACACAGCTACATGATTTTTTCAGTGACTACTTCTAGTAAATTGCAGATTGTAAAGATTTGTCTTTGAGAGCTTCAAAATAAGAATATGCAAGATTACCCCCACGAGGTCACAGTGTGGTACTCACTGAGAAAGGTGGTGGAAGTATAAACCATGTTTCAGTGGGTTTGGGTTTAAGAATGGATGAGGGTAAGGAGGTGGACAGAGTATGGATATCTCTTCCTAGACCTTGGCCGCTAAATAAGATATATTTAGGGAAAAACAAGAGAAGATACATGGTTTATAAGAGCTAATAATGAGGAAAAAGATAAAGATGCCCACTAAAGAAAAGAATCAGTAGAGAAGGTAGGAAAGGTCAGAACCAGAACAATAGTAGTATATTTTACCATAGGTCCAAAAGGAACAATGCTTACATAGAGATAAGAGAGAAGCAAAAAATAATATGTAAAAATATAGATGTAGGTAAATGCTAAACAATGGGAAATCGGAACTTGACATTTTTGTCTGATGGCTTTGTTCTGTTTTGCCTTATTTCTCTGTTAATTAGGAGATTCATTGAGCAGTAGAATGCAAGTCAATCAATATATTAAAATGAATTTAATTTCCACTGTATTGAGTGTTGGTTGACTGAACTGATACCTCTTTAATTACTTACAGAACCCAAGAGTTTCTCTGGACTCATAGACCCTCTGAGTTGGAGAAGGTACTGCAACTATCTATACTAAGCTTCCTCCCAATAAATAAATTGAATCTAAAATAATTCTTGTATTGTGCTCATATATTTTTGTTTTAACATCTCCAGGGAAGTCTGGCTCAACCTTTCTATAACATGGCTACTTGTTTTGTTACTGGCCAGAAGAAATAATCAAAATGCCCTCTGCAAAGATCTGCCAATGTCTAGTTTATAATTTCTATCTTTTGTTATTATTAGATTTTTTTTCTTTTTTCTTGAAATTAACTGCTTTTGTTCTCCTTTTCCCACATGGAAGCCCCGCAAGTATTTAAAGACATGTTGTCATTGAGTTTAATTTCCCAAAAATCGACACAGTAGGTTTCTTGACCATGTTCATAAAACATTACTTCCGAACTCCTCACTATTCCATCGCCCTTTTCTGGTGCATAAGGTTAATGATGCCAGTGACACCAGATAAATGTGGGCTTTATAGAGAGGCAGACATAGGTCTGAAGACTTCATGGCCACCTATTGATTATACAGCCTCAGGAAAGTTACTTATAATACATAAGACTTGTTTTCCTGTTTATGAATTATGACTTAGCAAAGCTTATTTAATGAACCAATCAAGAAGGATGAATAAAATCAGGTAGATAAAGCACTTATTATAGTGTCTAAAATATATTAAGCAGCCAGTGAATATGCATATTATTACTTTATTATTTTTTTCTTAACTGATCATCTGAACCAGTGTCTACACTTACAAGTTCAACTAGTTAAGCTTATATTGACACTACAGTGTAACACTGTTATCAATACTAGAAATGACTCAAAGTTATACTAATAATAATGAGTCCAAATTAATATTATTTTCCTTATCGTCACAGAGGCAATGTCATCTAAACATGTCCATTCTCCTTGTCCTATGTGTTCTCTTGACTTTCTTATTCAATTGTTATTCAATCAACAAATATTGACTGAGCACTTACTGTAGGTCAAGCACTACTTTAGGCATAGTAGACACATCAATGAAAAATACTCCTGTCCTTGGGGATTTTATCTTTTTAATAGAGAAAGCAGAAAAATACACAAGATAAATAAATTATATAGTATACATAGAGAATAAAATGTACCAAAGATAAAAATCAAAGCGCAAATGCGGCATAGGAAATGTCAGGGTCATTGTGGGGTAGAAATAGGTATAACTGCATTTATATGCTTTACCAGAGAAAGCCTCTCTGAAAAGAAATTTGAGAAAAAACCTAAAGGGTTTGAGGAAGCTAGCCATGTGGATACCTGGAGGAAGACTATCCTAGGCATCGGAAGAGGAAAGACAAAAGTCCTGAGTAGAAATATGACTGGAGGTGTGGTTACTGTAGAATGTGCAATGGGCAGTCAAGTAGGCAATGAGATTAGAGAGGTAATATACAGATCATGTGACATTGTAGGACATGGTGAGGACTTCCATAGTCTCTAGATCAGAAGTATCACCTGGCATGATCTTTCATCACGTAGGAACATATTTGAAATACAAATTTCTAAGTCCTGCTCCAGACCTACAGAATCAGAACCTTAGTGATAGTACCTAGCAACCTGCATTAAAATCAGCTCCTCAGAGGATTCTAATGCTCACTATAGTTTGAGAACCCCTGGTCTCATAGGTGATGAAGCTAGGAGAGGGCTCAGACAGATAGATGAGTGCCATGAAATCACTCCAGCTGTGTTGAATATATACATAAGGCAGAGGAAATGAGGTCAGTTAATGAGACTTCTTGATAATTTAGAAAAAAGTGGTGTTTAGACTTGGTATTGACAGAGAAGTTAGTAGAGAAATGATGGAATTCTAAATATATTTTCAAGGTAGATCAACAAAATGAGAGGGATAAGATAAAGTGATAAGAAAAAGAATAATCCAAGGATTTTTGCTGGAATTACAAAAATAATTGAGCTGCCATGAGTTAATTAATCTTGCAAAATAACCTTGCAAAAATAATCTAAAACAATTCTAAATCAGATCATTTTGGGAAAAAATAGGATCTTATTATTTTATCGGTTTATGCTCTATTCTGGCATTCATATTAGTGACAATAAAAATATTTGAGGTAAATATTATATATAAAGCATTCTAATACTGAGAACAAATGATTTTGAGACCCTCAGAGTGGAATGAAAAGTTTTTACACACATTTTAAACTTATTAATGAGAGATAACAAAATAAGGCAAGTTTTAGCTCTGATACATTGTTACTAAAGACATTATCATCACCATTGTTAATTACTTTAGCACATATTCTGGAAACCCTCAAAAAATAATTTTAAACTGTAAACAACCTGGAAGTTGTGCCGTGCCAACTTTTTAAAATTATTATTATGGCAGAAAAAAATGGCTATCATAATTATTTTTTAAACATTTTCTTCTTCTCCAGATGGAAAACTGAACTATAAGATTTGCTACCAGATGAACTAAAACCTGCTTTGTATAATAGTCAAGCAATGACTCTTTATAAGCACTTTGCCTAGGATTACAACTTCAGTGACAAAATGATTGCATTCTACTTTAAAATAGTGTTACTTTTTTTACAACTAGTATTTCTTCAGTAATGATATTAATTATTCACACACTTTGTTTTCTAGAAAGATCATTTTTGTTTTCCAAATACAGTCAATTTTTGATTATCCAAACCAGTGGAGTAGAGATTTGGAAGAGATAATTCCAAACACAAATCACCCCAGGCCATTTTATCTTTGCTCTCTGAATTCATTATCATATTTTTTTCAGTATCATCAGTCAAAATGCATAATATCAAACCAAATAACATAGCTTTGTCATGCAATAGTCACTGAGATGAAATCATCTCCCATTATTGATCAAATAATTAATTTAATTATTAAGTTAAAGATTAAACAAGCTGGGCTCAGTGGCTCAGCCTGTAATCCCAGCGCTTTGGGAGGCTGAGGTGAGTGGATTGCCTGAGCCCGCGGGCTCGAGACCCACCTGGGCAACTTGGCAAGACCTCATCTCTACAATAAGTCAAAAATTAGCCGGGTGTGGTAGTGCATGCCTGTAGTTTTACCTACTTGGAAGGCTGAGGCGGAGGGATCACCAGAGCCCAGCAGGTCAAGGCTGCAGTGGCCGGGAGCAGCCACTGCACTCCAGTCTGGGTGATGGAGTGAGACTCCAACTCAAAAAAAAAAAAAAAAAAAAAAAGATTAAACAAAATATGTGACAAAATAAGAGATCTTGTAAAAGTGGATTTAAACCGAGCTTGGTGGCTCAGCCTGTAATCCCGTGCCTTGGGAGGCTGAGTTGAGTGGATTGCCTGAGCCCGCGGGTTCAAGACCCGCCTGGGCAACTTGGCGAGACCTCATCTCTACAATAAATCAGAGTGAGAATCCAACTAAAAAAAAAAAAAAGTGAATTTAAGCTACTTGGAAAGAATGCCTTGTGAAAAGTGAGATTTGTGTGTGTGTGTGTGTGAGAGCATGACTATAAACTATAAAATTTAGATCCAGTTCATGTTTACAGTACACTCATAGTGATTTTGTAAACACTATCATAGTGACTGGCTGCTGCCCTGTGTTTTTAAAGAAACACTACATCTTAGTATTGGGAAGACTATTAAAAGCCAACTAATCTAATGTTCAACAAATTATTATTATAATATTTAGAAGATTTTCTTGTAGCATCTGCATAAACCTTTCCAGAGATGAGGAGGACATAAACAGCTCATCCTTTGCTGAACACTGGACAACAACAGCTTATGCTCCTAAGCTTTTGTTGTCTGGCTCTACCACCTTCGCTTTTCCTTTTTACTATCACCTAAACTTTTTTAGTCACTACACTTGAGTCACTGAAAACTTTTCAATTTGACTCACAGTCTGTGGATCCAATTATAATGACATAATCTGGAGAAACTTCAAAGTCTAGGTATACATCTAACCCAATATTGTTGTCTGGCATTCCTTTTTAACTTTGATAATCTTAGTGCTTCTCTTTTTTTAACTCTACCTTCCACCCAGATACTCAAAATTAGCTTGATTGACTCTTTTTAAAATGTCTACACAGATCAAAACACCAGATTGTACCCCATAAATATACAATTATTATTCATCAACTTAAAATAAATTAATTCAATTTTTTTTCTCTCCATATAACTAATACAATGTCCACATTTGGTCAATTTTTCTATTCTTATTTTCTTCAAATCTATCACTTTTTTCATACCCCAATGCTATCTTGTATTTCATAATTTCATTAGCTTTCATCTGGCCTCACTGAAATAATCTCCTAATTGGCATTATCCTAAAATCCCCCCCCCCAATTCTTCCAAAAAACTAGATTTCAGAGGCACCTAAAATCTTTCAGTGGTGTCTATCATCAAAGAATAACTCCAAACTAATAAAAAAAGCATATGTGGCCTGTTGTGTTATGACTTTCTTCTTTCTAACTAGAAATCATAATGATGATTATAGCTTGACTTGACAGTGAAAAAATAGTCAAATACTAGGTACTTAACCTTATGTCTTCAAATCTCTAAGACTTTCATATATTGTGATCTGCATGCACTATTATTTTCTTTCACAATAAAAGGTTATAAGCTCTGTCAATTAAACTATGATACATTGTCAACATTTCCATGCATTTTCAGTTCATCATCATCATAATTCCCTATCTCTAATATCAACTTAAAGAATTGTCTAACAATAAAATACTCCATCATTTATTCTGTACTGCCATATATTTACAATTGTTTTGACTCTACTTGGAATGCCTGTCATTTCTTCCTACCAGGAATCAGTTACTTTCCTGGGAAATTCCTCCTCATTTTTGAAGGCTTAGATTAATCACAATCATCAAAGAATAACTCCAAACTAATAAAAAAGGCTACAATGATCACTTCCTCTTTTGGGCTGTGTCTGTGTCTTAATCACACCTCTATTATAGATAAGATATTTTATTAAATAGGATAGTGTTCCTCTAGACTCTGAGTACTTTGGTGTAGGGATTTGTATGTGTGTGCCCTTATTTGTATCTCTAATGCCTATTGTCATTGGTACCCAACCAATATTTACAGAATCAGGGGATAAATGAACAGATGAGTTTACTTTAGAGATGTTGGTAAATTCAAAAATTATTCTGACCAAAAAAAGCACATTTTTTTGATTTTATAAAAAGAAGTTTAATAAATATAATTATAATATGCTTGTACTCTTAATAATGTGGTAGACATTTAAAAAAATAACACTACACTAATGCTATATCTAGCATTTTATCTACATAAAAGAAACAGAGTCCTTGAAAGTTGGGTAAAATTTATGACAGTGAATGAAGTGAGATTTTCTTGAGGAATGGAAAGCAGACAGGGTGAAATGACATTATATTTTTAAATAGATAAAAGCTTATATTTGTGTAATTATCATATAGTTGCAAGTTTTCTACCCTTTTCACTTCAAAGGAAATTATGATTATTATCTGACTTGATATTAAATGAACAAGGAAAGTTTTAGCTTAAGGGCAGTCCCAAAACAATATCCAAATAAAAGCTTGCATATTAGTTTTAAAATAAGTTTTATAAAACTGCAAAATAATCCTCCTTTAAATAGTACAAGATACTGAAGAGGAAATTGAAGATACAGCTGTGAACTTTTATTCATATTGTCAAAACTATATACCAAAGTTAATAATGGAGATAATGATAAACTTATAATTGACTTCAAAACATTAGACAAATTTAAAATATTACTTCAGATCAGAAAAACTCGTAACACTTTTTAAAGGATTTAAGACACTCCTCACAACGGGGATAAACCCTGGCCAACACTCTGTTCTGCTTCAAGGATCATCAATGTCCACATGTTCACTTCAGAACTGCACCTCCTTTATGAATCTATTAAACAATAATATTTACTTGCCATTTTCCATCCATTCAAAGGTGCGCTTTTCAGTATTCAACTTTTCTGAGCTGAAAATGCATAGAAAAATTGACAGTATGTCATAGTTTAATTGACAAAACTTATTAAATTTTATTGTGAAAGAAAATAATGGTGTATGCAGCTCACAAATTTAATTGAGAGAGCTTAGTAAATTTTATTGTGAAAGAAAATAATGGTGCATGCAGCTCACAATATTTGAAGGTCTTAGAGATTTGAAGACATAGGTTAAGTGCCTAGTATTTGACTATTTTTTCACAGTCAAGTCAAGCTGCAATCACTGAACAAAAAAAGAAAATTCTAATATTCTCTACTCCAATATCACAAATATAATGCTTGTATTTTGTCTTTTCTAAACATACCAAAATAAATATTCAAAAAGGGGGAAGCCAAATTTTTCCAAACAAAAGAAAACTTGAGTAAACTTCTACATCTGAATTTCTAATCACTATTGAATAAATAATAAACTGTCATATATGTTGATGCTTCCATATGACAAAAAAAATTATTAAACCTAGAAATAAGCCATCTGGAAAATAAAATTGCTCATTTCATCTCAAACATAGTCATCACTGCTGCTTAGTTATAAAAGCCTCCAGAAAACATATTTTGGATAAAAATTAGATACTATCTTACTCTCCTTGCCTTCTTCCCTTCTGAGATGACTGTTTCCAAGTTCATTCTCATACTCTAGCTTTTAATGTTTTCTACATATTATGGAATGACTTTCTGTTAACTCTCATAGCCACTCTAGCTACTGAATCAATGCCATAGTCTTTTATGCTTTGGCATTCCTAATTGTTCTAGTGCCTTCATTTGAATTCTAAAACTTGCTCCCTCAATTCTTCTTCCCTCCAACTGCTTCATGCCATCTGTCCCTTTTCCTCATTATGGCCTTCAGTCCCTTGGCACCTCTTTATTCTTGCAGGTCATTCATGTTCAGTTTATAAACAGATCTCTACATACCAAGAATCCCACGATTCCCAATTCCTTTAATAATAAGATAACTCCTGAGTAGGACACCTGTCAACCTACCTTCCATAATCTCCTATGTTTCTCCTTTCCAGCATATATCTTAGCATTTATTTTGCATTTAATCTCATAGTTAGTTTATTACCTTTTCTCTCCTATACCAGAATTAGCCATCAGAAAAATGAGAGTCACTTCAAAGAAAGATTATTTTTAATGCCTGCTTATAAACTTTTGAAGTCTGGTTAACCATTTCTAATTATATGAATATTTAAGTTGTTTGTATTATTTCATTATTAAAATATGTTAGATATAATCCATCTTACTAATTTAGAATATTCTTTAGAAATAAATTTCCAAGAATAAGATTTATATTAAAGTGTGTGTTCTTCAAGCTTTCAATGCATGTTTTTGGGTTACTTTCTAAAAAGGCAATAGCAATTTGGCTTTCCACCAACAGTCTATGAGGCTCTACTTTACCCTATCTTATACATCATTCAATATTGAAATTTTTAATAGCCTTTGTGATAGGTTTAAAAAGTATATTTTTCTTTTAATTTTTAGACTTAATTTATAGCAGGTTTACAATTATATTTTAATTGTAAATATATCATTCATATTTATAAGTATATAATCAGTCATAATTCTATTTCTGTCAATAGCCTCATTTTAGGCTTTACCCCTTTATCTCTTTAGGTTATATATTTATAATTTGTATAAATCTTTATTAAAATCATTGTCTTTTCAATTATAAAGCAATTTAAAAATTTTTTAAGTGTATTTTCACATAAATGCATTTTATATAAAATAATTACATTTGCTGAATATCTTTCTTAATTCTATAATAATTTTTAGTCACTAGAAGGGCTTCCATATCCACAGATCATATGGTTATATTTGCTAATTTTGACTCTAAAACTTGCCTGAATTTTGTTTTGTTATATAGTATGAGATTTCTAATTGTAATTCAGTTGAAGATGTTAGATTGAAGACAGCTCCTCACAATCCTTCTGACATCAAAATGACAACAGGGGAATACAAGTAGTATATAAATCACTAGTTCAAGAAAAAAGGAGGGGTAAGACAAAGGGAGGAAGAAAACAAAATTTTGGAATCTAGAAAACAGATGAAATTAGGTAAATAAATTAGAATGTTTGAGAAAGTTGAAACTCAGACATGCAATTAGGAAATGTCGAATGTAAATGACTTTACTCTTTGAAACAAATAAAACCTTAGAAATGGTGGTGGGAACTAGTACTAAGCAGTGGTCAAGGCAGAGCTATAAATCAATATACAAGGTTACAAGCTCTACTTAGGAAACAATTAGAATTCCAGATACCTTGGATAGCTGTTCATCTACCTGCTGCAGCATTTTCTCCTCTGGCGAGAATGAATTAGAGAAAATCTATACCAGAATCTATGAGGAGGGCTGATGGCAGAGGCTACCCTCACGAAAATAACAGGCATTGTATTAGTCAGGGTTATCTGGAGAAACAGGACCAATAGTGGTTTTGTGTGTGTGTGTCTGTGTGTGCGTGTATGTGAAGAAAGAAGAGAGAGAGAGAATAAGGAATTGGCCTCAGGCTCACACAGTTATGGAAGATGAAAAGTTCCAAGATTTGCAGGGTGGGTATGCAAGCTGTAGATCCAAGAGAGCTGAAAATACAGTTCCATTCTGAGTCTGAAGGCAAGAAGACAGGCAGAGAGAGAGCAAATTTCTCTTACTCAGGTTTTTGGTTCTAGTCAGGCCTTTAGCAAATTAAATGGGGCCTAAACCACAGTGGTGAAGGAAATCTGCTTTGCTGATACAGGTGTTAATCACATCCAAACACATCCTCACAGTCACAGTCAAAATAATGTTTAATTAAATATATGTCCACAGTGTGGCCCAGTCAAGTTTACAAATAAAATTAACCATCACAAAAGTTAAAGGATTTGTTACATATAATATAGTCAGAACCTAATCCACTTCTATACAGTTTACAGAATTTTGTCACACTGTGTTAAACCCTACAGGAAGAAAACAGAGGCATTTTCCTCTGGTGAATCAGCTAAGAAATGAAAACCTAAAGTGACTGAAAGTAGGATTCCATCAGCCGAACTATTGTGCCAGATGATCATACAGAGAATATCACTGTCTATAAATCTCTCCCATGCACAGAGCTCTTTAGTGATTCATCTGAAATGTGCACCGGCAGTCAAGAATCAGGAGGCATTAGATGGGAAGCCTCTGACTTTAAGGAGGAGAGGGAATCAAAGAAGAATTTTAGGGAAACAGGTGATGTAAGAAAAAGTCATTTAAAAATCCATTATTAATATCTACCACAAGATAAAGTAGTTCTTTTCTTTTTTAAAAAAAGGAGACAGTAAGTAAACTATTAAAATTGAAAACATGATAGTTTAAAGGTCAAAAACATTAAACAGAAAGGAATAGTTACTAACTTGAGAAAACCTCATAGTAAGTATAACTAAAAGATAAATTGGCAGAAAACGGAAAAGACAAGATTATTAGAGAATCAGTCCTGAAGTTACATCACTTAAGTAAAAAGAGCCTTCCCCCGCAGAAGAAAAACCAAACAGAAAAACTGAAGGGAAAAAAATGTCAAAAAATAGTGTCACAGGCTAAACTGTGCCTTTTCACAATTTATGTGTTGAAGTCTGAAACCCTGGTACCTCAAAATATGACTGTATTTGAAAATAGGACTTTTAAAGAAATAAGTAAGGTAAGATGAGTTCATATGATGGTATCTACAGAATTGATTTTTTGCTAAGGTCATTCTCTTCAGCTGGCAGACTGGCATCTTCTCATTGTCTTTACATCCTATTGCCTTTGTATGTATCTGTACTCTTCTCCTCTTAGAAGGGTACCAATTATGACACAATGATATTGGAGAATATGAGAAAGGGTAGAAGAGGGTTTTTTGTGGTTAGGAAACAAGGTTGTAAGAAAAATAATGTTTTTCATAACCAGTAAGAGGAAGCTGATAGAACAAAATCAGAAAAAAAATGAAGGAAACTAAAGAAAGACCTAAGAGATTTGAAAATTATTACAGTTTTGAATGGAGACTATGATGGGAGGAGCAAGCAGAGGGTAGTTGTTCAATGTACAAAGTCTCACAGAACTATTTGACTTCTAAAAATGTATACATATATACCATTGGTAAGCAATTTAAATAACAAAATGCAATCATACCCACATCATTTACTGAATAGCTTTTCCACCCTCTACTGTCTTTGATGTGGCCAGATCGTATTCAAAATTACTGTTTATTACTATTTAGTTTACAATTCTTCTATTACTATTTACTATTGTTTATTTTTGATTCTCCAAGAACAGGATGTCTACTCACATCTATTTTCTCTGTTCTTGTATCCAGATTTCTATGTATTATAAATATAAGCTGCCACAATTACATAAAATGGTTACACCCAGTTGCATGATAGTAAATTTTAACTATAGTTACTGCCTCAGTGTTTTATTTTTTTAAATAAACTCCCTACATCACTATCCCAACAATTTAACAACTTCTTAATTTTCTCAAACTGTATTCTGTCTCCATTACTCAACACAAATGACAGTGTTTCATATTCATCTACTTATTTGAATGCTCAACTCTTTCTTACTATATTCTTCATATTGCAGTAAAGTATCCGTTCCCTTCTCAAAGATTAACTCTTTTACTTTTCACGTTATTATTATGCCATTAATATCAAGTAAGTGCTAAAACATGCAAATATCAACTATTTCTATTTTCTATATAATTCATTTCAAAATATATGTAAGGCAACTAGAATCTGTGAAAGGAGAACCACAGACTCCAAATTTAGATGAATTTATCAGAAAGATGAACAAATAATAAAACTCAAAGTGTGGCTTTTATAGATTTTGTATCATTCAGAATATGGCAATTTAGCAAGAAGGTGAGAATATATTTTCCTTCATTGCACTGCCAGCAAGCATTTGCTTACTACAGCTTGAAATCACCAATTAGCAGATGTTACATGAAACACTGAATTCTGCACATGAAAGGTGACTTAGAGCTATGATGGAGCATGTAAGATACTGATAAAGACTAGAATTGAATATGCAATATGGGAAATTGTTGGTGTGAAAAGAGAGATAAAATAAGGGGTGGTATCCTAATTGTAATAAAACCATGCCTTATATCTTCCTTTAACATTTCATCTCTTTCTTTTTTATAATGTCAATGCCATCATTTACATATATTCAAATATTCTTGTCACTGAATCTACAATGAGGCAGTGAATTTCTGCAGTTTTACATTGTACTAGAATTCCACCTTGATGATACCCTGAACCTCAAGGCTCTTATGACAAGCTTCAAGTGAGCCATGAAACATCTGGATAGACCACCAAAAGCAAAACCCATACATAGAACTATTTAAATTGAGTGCCAACAACACATGAGGCTTCATTGACTGCTTCTTGTGTTTAAGGTCCTAATTCATTGGTATTCAAGACTATTTTGATAACCTTTTTCACATCAAAAAAGTTTATTTTACTTTATGTAAACACAAATTTTAGGTACTTTGCAAAGTTTCCAATTAAAATTTAAGACAAGGAAAGAGCAAAATAATAGAGCCAGTACAGCTTTCATATATATATTTTGAGTTGGAGTCTCATTCTGTTGCCCAGACTGGAGTACAGTGCATGCTCATGGCAACCACAGCCTCCACCTGCTGGGCTCAGGTGAACCTTCCTCCTCAGCCCTCCAAGTAGCTGGAACTACAGGTGCTAGCCACCACACCGAGTTCATTTTTTAAATTTATTGTAGAGAACTCGTCATTTTGCCCAGGCTGGTCTCAAACACCAGGGCTCAGGCAATCATCTTGCCTCTGTCTCTCAAAGTGCTGGGGTTACAGGCATGAGCCTCCACATCCGGTCCACCTTTCATATATTTTAAGACCTATTACCTAGTTTTCTTTGGATCTATTATCAGAGCATTACTAGCTAAAAGTCAGTGTACTTGAGGACATAAAGTTTATGCTTGTGCTCTTTTCATAGCTGATTTATAAGGTGTCTTTACCCTAAGAGCTGAAATTGCTTGCCCATATTTACTCCATTTTTTGGTTGGGAGAGCTAGTTTAGTCAGTAGCTCAATAATCCTTACTGAAGTAAAAATAGTTCAAAATTTGTTTTCTATTTTTATCTTGAGTCTCCCACGAATGCTCTTTATTTTACCCTTTAAATTTTGCATGTTTTCTCAAGGCCAAAGAATAGGCCTATCTTGAACAATGTGAATGAGATAAATTTTAAATGTTGTTTTACAAAAGTCTCCTTCCATATGAAGTTATTTTCTGTAGTATGCACTACAGTTTTAAAGTCAGACAAAGCAAGTGAGTGGGATGTTTTAGTTTATCATTATAGGTACTTTGGGTGGAGAAAATAGGGAGATGTTGGTCAAAGAGTACAGAATTTTATTTATATACTGAATAAGTTCTGGGTATCTAATGCACAGCATGGTGACTACAGTTACAAATACAGTATTTATTACTAAAAATTTGGAAACTAATTTTAAATGTCCTTACCACAGACATACAAATAAAAGTAACTATAGGTGGTAATGGATATATTAATTAATTTGACTGTGGTAATCGGTGCACAATATATACATGTATTAAATCATTACATTCATATGCTAAGCATAAAATATTTTTATTTGTCAATAAAATACTCTAAAATTAAAATGTTTTTAGTTTAAAAAAATAAAAGTAGAAGACTTGCTTAAAAAATCCAGTACTGATGAAGGGAGTATTGTCACATGTGAATCATGTGGAATCATATCCACAAAGTCTCATGCACAATTATATTTAAGTAGAATTATTAAATTGAGCATGTGAATGGAATAACTACTATAGAGACATATTAAAATAAGACTTTATACAACGTAGCACTGCCATGCTGCGCTGAGACCTAGCAACTGATAAAGGGCATAAGGCATTCTTTTAACAAAGGCTTTATGCAGCCTTCATTTATCAATTATTTACACCCTTCCAACTTCTAAGATGACTTTAAGACAGCTTATAGTAAAGATCCATATTTAATAAAACATTAAATAAGAAAAAATGGGAATGCAGTAAGAAATTTCTGGGGCAGGGTAAATCTAAGACTAGAATAAAAAGTTCAGAAATGAGAAATTGTGCTCACAATACTAGGCTAAATTTATGAAACTATACAAGTACATTAATGCAGGGCCTTCCAGTAGCCAATGCAAAAAGGGAAACAGATGATTTTTACATTTTTCATTGTCTGTTTAAAGGACATGTTACCTGTTCCTTAAGCAACGTTTTTCTTAGTACTCAATTTTTCGGAGGAATTTATTCCATTATATTTATATAAAGAACATTAAACTTAAGTAACAGACTTTTAATAGCAGTCATATAAAAGATATAGACATAGTTGTTATATGGTCATCATATGCAACTTCAAAGGCAAAGAAAAAAATGAAATAGCAATATCTGTGGAAATTAAACAAAACTCATATTTCAGGTGTTCATTATGTTACTATAAATGTTAGGATCACACCTATACTTTTCATCATCAGTGCTTGTTTTAAAAGTCTGAAAGATTTGAAAGTATACTACCAAACCTTAAAAGCTGAAATAACTCTGATATTTTAACACTTTCTTTGATATTCAGAATCTGAAATAGGATATACTACTTATAAACAGTGTATGTATATGTATCTATGGGTGTATGTAAATTTGTGTGTGTATAAATATGTGTGTGTGTCTACATACAATCTTCCTAGGCATTTTGGCATTTCAGTCAATATCATTACAAGGAACCAAGTTGAAACTCTGTAAAATCTATGATCAGAAAGCAGTAAAAGTCTACCAAGTGGAGACTTACTGTTTAAATAAAAAGTATCTTTCAATTTAGACTGAATTACAATTCCCAACTTACATAAAGGATGATGAATACACATAAATTCATTTTGATTAGTACTATCACATCAAATGCCAAATGATGCTGAGGAGATAGGACCTTTTAAGTGTTGCCAGATGGTTTTGATCAGTGTTTATCCTTTTTGATATACTTTAATGCAAGTGCATATGTTAATATACAGCTGGAATACACTAACTTTAAAACTCAACAAGCCTAAGAAATGTTTCGGGCTTACATGATATTTACTGGAGCTCTGATTACTAATCACTGGAGAGTAAAATAAGGTATAAAGTAATGCTCAAAATGAATTTTATACAAAGTAACTTTATTTTTATATTTGAGATATCTATTGCTAATTTTAAATTTTTAGTTTGCTATCAATTCTTGTTTTCTTGTTTACTATTCAAACTTAATGTGATCTTGTACACAATAATTTTATCACAAAAGATAAAGGACACAGTCACAGGAAAATTTTTCAAACTGATTTAAGATAGTAATGAACTCAGTTCAGTTCGGGTGGAAAAAGTCAAGTAAAAGACAAGAGTGGTAAAATTAGACCTGGGAGGATAAGCCCCTTAAAAGGTTCTTTGTACTTAACAATAATTACTATATGGGCCACACTATGTTCACTAGTTTTTTCACTAGTAATAGAAAAATGAAGTTCAACTTTTTCAGATGACCTTAGCAGGCACAGATTCAATATTACTTGTAAGTTCAACTTAAGGAAGAAAAAATAAATCCATTTTCCTGATTCTCTCTTTGTCCCATGTAATGATCTGCACATCCAATTACATTTTCCATTTTTCAAAAGATGAAGAGGAAGAAGAAGTAGCAAGAGGAGGAGGAGGGGAGGAATTATTACATTATTGAGTATTTGCTTACATTATCTAGTACTGTTGGTATACTTTTTATTTGTTAAAACCGTAATTTTCTACAACTGTCAAATTTGTTAATCAGGTATAATTTGTGGTGGATCCAATTAAATATCTACAATAGTTTTAGTGTCTTTTAGAAAAGTTTCAGTAACATGCTGAAGGACATAGTCTTATTATCTGCATTAGCCTTCAAATGAATTAAATGAATTGAAATATTCAACACTCTGGAAAGTTAATAGTTAAACACCAGTCCCTCTAACTTTGGTCTTGACTTGGTTCACTGATGCATGCAGAGATTTATCCATATTGAATAAAACTTGGTTTACTCAAAACTCTATTACTGAAAAAAAAAAAAAGAAAGAAAACCTGCAGGTTAGAAAATGTCACCAGTGCAAAGCCCCCAAAATAGCTCTAGCAATTTCAGCAGTCCTGTGAACTCTGTGGAGAGGAGGAAGTTCTCAAAAAAGAAGACAAAGGAAAGCACATTTTTACTCACCTTTCTCTTGTTGTTATTTAGATGATTTGGGTTTTGGTTTCTTTTCATAGCACAGACTGATGACT
The DNA here is from genome assembly GCA_963574415.1 of Tarsius wallacei. Classification (NCBI taxonomy): domain Eukaryota; kingdom Metazoa; phylum Chordata; class Mammalia; order Primates; family Tarsiidae; genus Tarsius; species Tarsius wallacei. Next base: position 11,384 of record CAUYQG010216127.1, on the reverse strand, counting down.
TAATTAGATTAGACAAATTAAATTCAATCCTGTTTTTCAACATGAATTTATTTGAAAACAAGATAAACAGAAGATGAGCTGAATAAGCCAGTAACCTAAAAACCTCTTTGTGTGTTGTTTTATATTGAGCAAAATGGCCAGGCTCCCGCTAGGCTATGTCTTTCCTATTGTGTAGCATTATTGAAGGTATATACCAGGTTACAACACTTATTGTCTAGAATATGTAATGAACCATACACTTCTAGACAGAAACACTTTTCTCTCCTGGACTCAATTATTATTTTTTCCAGGCAGACCATTTAAGCTATTAATAGGGAGAGTCATTTGTAAATATTTTATCTACCCAGAATCTTGGAACTTTAAAAATAATTGAGAATTCTTTTTTATTTGTGTATTTCATAAGGACAAAATAAAAGTAATACTTGCTTAACTGAGAGTGTGTGGAAAACTCTGAGTGTGTGTATGTACATATAGGAAATAATTAGCAGAATGACTAGATGTAAGCAGGGATACAATAAATCTATTTTTCCTGCTTTGATTAAAAGACCCTTTTTATATTTTACAATACTTTTAGAATTATCATATATATTGAAAATTGTTCATATTTCCATTTCCCACATCTTGGGAGCAGGAGACTTATTTGAACTTTGTTTTCTTTAAGTCTAACTTAGTACTTACATATAATGGATTATCTAACTATTCTTTAAGTAAATCAGTTAAATACAAATAAAAGCCCTTTAACTTTAAGTATGAAATTTATTAAGCACAAATTATACTTCCAATATAGTTGATAAGTTGATATATTATACTTCCAATAAAGTTGATAAGAAATTAAAGTTGATAATTAGATTAAATTAAGGTACAACCATATAAAAAATTGTCTTCATTTCAGACATTAACTCAGAAAGGCAGAATTTAAATTATTTTCTGGTTTATACTTAAAAATATTATTCTCATTGCAGCTAGGCAACAAACAATATGTCAGATTATTTAATACAAACTGAATTAAACCAGAATTCCATATTATATGTAAATATACTTTAGGAATATAAAGGCAAATTCATCCACTATAAATGTATAGATAGACTTATCCAATAACAATTAAACTGAATTTTCTCGGTCAATAATCTCTTTCTGATTTATGCAAAAAATAGTGACATACAGAATTTCTAAACAGAGTTTTTCATGCTCTATATAATTTATTACCCCTCACTATCCAAATATGTAATCAGCAGGCATCTTTTTTTCTATAAAATATGAGTCAGTAGTCCATTAAATATTTATATGTCTATCATTGATTTATGTGAATGTTACTTTTGCAAATAAAATTGTCCTGTGTAAAGGTCAGAGTTGATTTGGGACATACTGTGCTCAACTATTGAATATTGCCATTATCTGCTCTCAAAAAAGGAAGAAGAAAAGCCCAGAAACAGCTCAGAATCTTGCAGCTGGTATAGATAGATTACAGCATTCTACCATCCACACATCATATAAAATTTTAAATTATACTAAGATTCATTTATTAAAACATTTGCTCCAACATGGACAGATTATAATCTGTTGCCACCTGGCACGGCAGCATGTCCAACAGACAGAATTGAGATTAGAGACTGTACATGTCATATTATATGCAAAACCCACCTGTTGCAAATATCTTCCTGTTCACCATGATTACTTCACAATTTGATAAGTGCAACACTTACATATTTAAGTAGCATCCCATCTATAAGACAGTATTACCAAAGTATAAAATGTAGGTATAACAATGTCAGAATTTCTAACTGGTTTTAGAATAATGAATAATGGTGCAAGTACATCAATTAATTACTGTGAGAGTGTGCTACTACAAGAATGACATCCCTTGGCAGTATGACATCCAAGTAGATGACACAACTGATAGTCTTCTCTGGCTGACATTCTAAGATTAATTTAGTTTCTTGCATTTATCTCATTAAACATTGGTTCTACTCTAGACTCAGTATCATGGCCACCAAGTTCTCTGGCATATATAGAAGGTAAATAGGCCTTTAAAAAGTAGACAATTTCACTTGCATTAAGAATTCTAAGTCGCCCTTGTAACTTAAATAGTAAAAATACCTGAGTAAATAATTTTTATCATAGTTTAAAGAAAGCACAAATATTGGAGCACAAGAAAATTTACCAAATCAAAGTAAACACTGAACTTAATGTAAATACAAATCATCAGATGCCAAAACAGATAGCTTGTCACAAAACATGGCAGTAGCTGCCACTCCCAGAATGAAAGTTATTCCTATAGAATACATTCCACTTATTGAATGAATTTCTATACCTCTTGTTTTAGAATATTAGCACATTATCCAAAAAACTGTTTTAATGAATATTTAAAAGTATTCCTTATATATGAAATTAGTGGGGAGTCCCAAACACTAAGAGGTGGTGATATCTGTTAGTAGATAGTTCTCAAAAGAAGCTCTTAAGTACAAAGAATGTCAGCCTGGCCCCTGGAATGAAGACTATGCTGAAAGAACAACAAAGAGTTAAAAGCAAAAGAATAAGCCATGGACAGGGAACATGTAAAGGATAGCACCTACATGTAAATTTGAGCCCAAGAGAGATGAGAACAAAGTAGATGAGAAGCCACAAGGTAACTCAAGATGGCAGTTTATGAAACAAACACAACCTGGTAGTTTTCTCTAGCTATCATCCTAGGATTCATCATAGCTTCTTACATTTACTTCACAAAATAATTTGTTCTACACTAGACTCAGCATTATGGCCACCATATTCTCTGGCATATTTAAATGTCACTTGTTAACTGAACAAACGGCAGGGATCTGGGTGTATTAGCAAGTTGCTAATGTTGATGCTAGTGTATGAAAATGGCTTATAAGCTACACAAGCAGAGTATCTACAGCATATTTCAGAAAAGAGCTCCAGGAGCATGTTCATGGGTGTACTATAATGAAAGAAGAGTCCTTCTAGTTTTAAGCAGATGGTGTCCAAATAAATAACTGAGAACAAAAAAGTATACACAAGGGTAACTAAGAACATTTTAAATTCACATTCATTCATATATTCAGAATGTACCAAGTGCCTCCTAAAACCCATAATGCTATATTACACACGAACCATATAGAAAAGAACTCAAAGGAAATGGAAAAGATACTTATTATGATTTAGTCAGGGAAACTAGATATTTAAATATGAATATTTTGACAAATAGCTGCCTCTTAGAAATTGAACAGTTATCAATTAAATAAAGACTGAAATAAATACAATGGTTTTTTTAAATGCCTTTGAGATAACTATTTTCAGTAAATATGAGTTTATTTGAAATAGTATTTCTGTGAAAACTGAAGTATTCTCTTAAGATATTCCCAGATTCTGGACTTCTGAAGTGTTAAGCTCTACAGAGTTTTATTTACATGTTTGTTTTAACAAAATGTTGATTTTGGATGAAATCATCCAAAATATTTTGTAATTACTAACTTCTATTTTGCCAAAGAAAGGAATAAAATTATAAGTTATCTAGAAATTTTTTAATTTAATCTTTATTGTTGATTTTTTTCCTAGTCAAAATTCAAGTGAAATGAGAAGAGTATTATTTCTACTACTTGAGGTAATCATAAATTAATTTTCTGCTTTTAATAACTTACTGTTTACTCTGAGAACAAAATTCAGAAGATTTTTAAATCAGTTAGTTAATGGTCATAATTTATGACTCTAAATATTATTGTAATGTAATCAGTAGTTTTGGGTTGCATTCAGATTCTCTTCAAAATTTTTCAGATAAAAATATTTTAAAGTAACAATATTTGTATAATCAAATGTTACTAATGTATGCTGATCCAAGAACACCAAAAATCATTAATGAACATATGAATAGTGGACTTTTATAATATTGTCCAGAGAGGAGAATAGAGAGAAATACATGTTAAAAGAGTCTTAACTAAAATATTTTTGTATTTTCCTGCTTCATTGTCTTCCTTTTTTCTCTGCCATAAAGATTCATTTTACTTTATGATTTCTTATATGCTTCCATTGAAGTGTGTAGATTTTACACTTGGATATAAATCAAATTGTTAAAGTTGTATGTGTGATTAAATGGAACATTTTCTCTTCTTCCCTTATATCATTCCCAGAGAGTAAAACTCTCAGAATTGCAGTCTTGGAATTGAGTGGAGAGAGCAGGTATTACAACTTGATGAATTTACAGAAGAGATATAAAAAAAAAAAAAAAAGACAATTGTATACAGGTGGCTCATCTTTAGTAACACAGAATTTAAGTGTCAAAACCAAAAAAAAAAAAAAAAAATTCAAGAATTTCTGAGATGTCACCCAGTAGCTTTTGAAATATCATGCATAATATAATCAAAGCATTATAAACTTTTCAGACATCAGATAAGAATGATGTCTCACAGTGATCTGGAAATCAGATCCCTTAAGATAATTGATCCTTAAGACTGTGTTCATCTATGACTTTTAGATAGTCAGTGTATCTTGTCTTTTTTGGTACTACACATGCCTTGATGAAGATCGACACTTTAGAGAGCAAACATGTTGCTATCCAATTGTTATGTCTATACCAGTTTCCGCTAAGTACTAACCGTAACAAAGATAATTTATCACTCAAACAAACACAAACTTAATATCCACCCATTCCATTTCCTTTGACAATGGCAAGAGAAGGACAGAGCATGAACAATAGTCATCCAAAGAAAATAACTAAAGAAGGGAAGCAATTTTGCTATTTAGGCAACTATAAAAGATGGTGTTTTTGCTGTTCAACACCTCTTCTTTAGGCAAGGTAACTCTAAATTTTCTGAAAACTTATCCATCTCCCACCTCACACCTGCCAATCTCATTTTTCATGCATTTAATGCTAGACTAACCTAACTACCAGCTCTAAGAATGGATGTTGACCCAGACTCTGGCCACCGTGGTTTGTTCAGAAATTGGCAAATGACAATAAATTGGTTAAAGAGGAATAAGACCATGACTGTGGATCTTTTAAGAAAAAAATATTTTAATACTAGAACTCATATACTAAGTGTGCTGAACTGATAAGAAGTATATATGAAATGACTGCTAAATGTTTGTTTTCTCACACCATAAAGGGAGAGTGTAACTGAGGATAAAACTAACAGAAGACCAGAGCTGAATTCTGGAGAGAAACTATGTTCTAACGAGTCCACGTGAGACTATTGTAGATGTGAAGTAAGGTCTACTTTGGGGCTCTGTTGTTTCACAGGTCAGTCATTACATTCTCTCTGTCTGTCTCACTTTCTGTCTCTCTCTCTCTTTTTTCTCTGTCTCTCTTCATTTTTGATTTAAATTTTGTCACTTGCAGTAAAAATTATTCAAACAAAAAGGCTTATTTTTAAGTGCTTGACTTAATAACAGGAAGTGACTTATGCTTTAGAGATATTTTAGCCCTCAATATTATTGCTTTAGACACCAGAAAAAGCACAGTTTTATCAGTGCTTCAAAGCCATATATTATTCAGCAGTCTACAATGAGAATTTAAGTCTCCCCAAAATATTCCATGGAATATGGAATTTCAAATAAACTATGACACTTTACATTTCAGGAAACAAAAATTAGAGAGAGAGAGAACTCCTAGAAGAACAACCCAGTTAAAAATTAATTTATATTGAATGTCAGCATGTAATTGTGTTAAATAAAAGATTAAAAATGACAAAAGAAAAAAAAAGTAAAAAACACCACCAAGCTGTCTCAGTAGTTTGTTGCTCTGGCTCATCATCAAAGATGTTTATTTGTTCTAAGAGAAAATCCACCGCATAATAATAATATACAAAACTGACTGTAAATTATAAATATATGCATCTAGATAACTAGATGTATATCACTTATTAATTAAACAGAAGCATAAAAGAGTGTCTATTAACTTAAATATAATAATTTTGCTTTCTCCAATTTCCACCATTATTATCTACTTATCAACAAATACTTTAAGGAGGAATGGAGGAAAAGGCAAGATACTTGGTTTTCTGCTGATGAAAATAAAAGGTGAGGTTAGACCATTGTTCTGTCTGCAGGCGGTATTCAATAACTGTTTGCTTCTTGCCTGAGCACAAACGCATATCAATGTCTGCATAACTATAGAGTAATAAAATAAAACATCCCTAGTAAAGAAAGCCCTATTTTCTTTTAGTCACCTTTCTAAGCCATGTCATACTTCCACTCTGCCAATGCACATCTCTCATTCTGCCATGGGATCTCACACTCTGCCTCATGTTATTCTAATAAAACTTGGACAGAGTGGTTCGTATCTCTCAATCCCAGCACTTTGAGAGTCCAAGGCAGGAGGATGACTTGAGGCCGGGAGATCGAGACCACCCTGGGCAACATAGACATCAATCTCTACAAAAAAATATTTAAAATTTGGCCTGGTGTGGTGGCATACATGTAGTCTCAGCTTCTCAGGAGGCAGATGGGAGGGTGGATTAAACCCAGGAGTTAAAGGCTGCAGTGAGCTATGATTGCACCACTGCACATTTACCTGGGTGATAGAGCAAAATTCTGTCTCTAAAAGCAAACACTAAAAACCTCCCAAAACAACAACATAAAATGTAGATAATAGAACTATAAGCCTTAGGGAAGAGGTTTGCAAACAATGCTTCTTGGAACTCAGCTTTCCACACTTAAGGGCTACTTCAAAAATGAAGGTGAAACCAAAAGGAGTCACAGGTTCTCACTAGGCTTCACACAGAGGTGTTCGGGTCTCATCTAGTTTATAAAGAATGGCTTCACTTAAAATCTTATTTGAGGAATTTTTTTAAAGGAGATTAGATAGTGGCTCAACTGCTGCTGCTACTGATGCTGTTTACAAAAGTTATAAAACCACTTAACCTGAAGATAGGTGCAGAGGATACCACCTTATATGAAACTGCCATATTATATGAACAGAAACTATTTTCATCTAAAGAAGTTTTCATGATGAAATGCTGACATTATTGAACTGGGAAAAAGTCAGTTTCATTCTTCCCATACTCTCTTTTCTTTCACTTCTCTCCCCTCCCTTCTCCCCACTTTACTTCCTTCTATCCGTTTCTTCCTCTTGCTCTTTTTCTATGTTTTCTCTCTTTATTCTGACTCTATCTCTTTCTTCCTTTTCATTTCCCTCTTTCTCCCTGATTTTTTTTTTTCTGTCTTTGATTTTCTTTCTTATTTTCACCATGAAAAATTATTACATTGACTTGGGTCATTCACCACACAGATATGAGGGGGGGCAAAAAAACTGGAATTTATTTATTAAGAACTTTACATTGATTCTTACACATTTAAACTTCAGCCACCATTAAAGTACTCTTCATTTGATGCAATACACCTATCAAGGTATGTTTCCTACTACTCAAAGCAGTTTTGAATTTGTCAATTTTAATGCCTTTTTGTGCCTTTGCCATTTTTTGTTTCACTTCTTTAACATCAGTAAAAAGTTTTCCATTGAAGATTTTTTCAACCAGGAAAACCAAAAGTCACTCAGGTGAATAGAGAGGATAGGGCACAGGGTTCATGCTGGGTTTTTTGGTCAGGAATGGCTGAACACTCAGCGCAGTGTGGGCAGGTGTGTTGTCTTGTAATAAGAACCAGTCACCGGTTTGCCTCAAAGTGTTATTTCCACAAATGATGACACAGCCTTTTCAAAAGTTCCAAATAAAAACTTTGGTTGACTGTTTGATCCAGAGGAACAAATTCTGAGTGTAATATAAGGGATCCACCCTTCAAAAGATAATTCTGGTTTTTCTTGGGTCCCCCTCAAATGTAAGATATGTACTTACCCAACTTACTCTCAAGGCTTATAAGGCATCAGAAAGAGAGAGATGCCAATTTTCCTGTGAATAGAGAATTTATCAATACAAACAGATAATAAAAAATATATAAAAAATGCTAGTCCCTATGTCCTAGACTTTTGCAACTGTTTTATTGTTGTTGTTGTTGTTGTTTTTTCTATTCAACTCTAGTTTCTTTGCCATCACTTGAGAAAGAGACCTAAAATTAAACGCAATACTGTTGCTATCTTACTTGGAAAACTTTCTCCACATTGTTGGCTCCACATTGTTTATAATAAAAACTGTCCTAAGCTGCTTCACCAGACATCAGTCCTTTTTAGGTTGGTCTTACTACTTTTCCAACCTCATGTCCTGCCAACAACACTTCCCAGTGCCCTATACTTCCATATAATTAAAATTATTTCTTATGCTTAAATAAGACTTATTGATATTAATAGTTTCTTTTAGAATATAATTTGCCCTCATTTCTTCTTAGTTTAAGAAACAAAGCAAAGACAATAAATACAAAGATAAATTAAAATTATAGAAAAATATGAACTTAAAATTCTCTGCATAATATTATATCTTAACAAATTACTAAGGAAAGCTTTCTAATTAAGTAATTTAAAAATTCTCACTTAAACATTAGTATTGCCAGTAGGATGATTACCTAAATTATATAAATCATATCAAAATTTTAATAATATATAATTTTTATTTATAAATATTTATTTATAAAAATAAGATTTATACATTTTACCTTAGATAATTCTGTACATTGTTCATCTATAAATAAATATGATTTAAAGGGAGCCTAGGTCAACTAAGAATGAAAACTAATGAACTATTTTTATACTCATGAAAACCTTTAAGATAATACTAATGAGGGGATTCTAATTTTATGTATGTATGTAATATATATATTTTCATACTTATCTAGTGTTGTCATCAAATTTCCTATCTGTATCCTCAAAGGCAGAGATAGAAATCCAGATACAACTTTAGCTTAAATTGCTATTTCAGTTGTTTGAAGGCAGAACTCATCTCAAAGCAGCAAAACAATTTGTTAAGGTAAACAAATAAAACTTTGGAAATGAAGCATTTTATGAAATTAGAACTGACAAAAAAGTAACATGCACATCTACATCACTAGCTAATCCCCTGCCCAATTGTTCTTTGTCTCTGGGAAAACTAGTCATGGAGCTTCTTCCCCAATGCTGCACGTCCATGATGCATGTTTCTCTCTGGGGTACTGAAACACTTTCAGATAAAAGCTTTTTCTTTGTGAAGAAGGGGGAAAATTCTAATAAAAAGTTGAAACCTGTTATGTATTTGCTATATTAGTGATGTAAATAGAACAAGGTAAACTTTTAACATTTTTGGATTGCTCCAAGTACTTCTCCCTCCTCTTCTTCACTGTATAACACTGCTGTTTCCAAAGACAAACTAGGTGCACAATTGTCAGAAAAGGAAACTTACAATTCAGGAATAAAAGAACATGCTGATTCAAATAAGAAAATTATCATCTTACATAAGTGGTAGGCTATCCAGATGATGCTGTTATACTGTAAAGGTGGTATCAAGGAGACAGCATGAGAAAAATCATTCCCCTTCTCCATAAAAGAGGAAATTTTCTCCATCCCTCCTCACCATAACTGTCAAAGACATCTTTCTATGGTGTGTGTGGGTTTGGGCAGCCAAATAGGTCAAAGAAACGGTCTTTTTAATGCAAAGTATCATTTGACTTTCATTTACTTATTAGCAGAATATGAAGGTTGCTATCTATAATAGCAAAGAGTTTTCCTTTTAAGTCTTTAGTGCCAAAATACTAGATGCTTTGTATGAAAGCAAGAATTTTAAAAGTTCATCAAAGTCTATTCCATGCTTATTTTTAGTATCTTTATTGTTCAGTTCTCCAATAAGATTCAGTTAGTTTTTCTCTCACTTTTCAAATAAGAACTTTTTTCTTTCTTTTTTAAAAAGGAATTTTTGGATAAAAAGTAATGATGCAGTCTGACTGGAAGGGATGGTTTCCTCTGCAGACCTGCTGCATATGTGAGCTATTTGACTGATTTCTAAATCCAATGGCCTGTGCTCTGCAGTCCTTAAAACTGTCTAATCACGGAGCAGATGCATTTTGTTTGCCCAAAGAGACAGAATACTGAGTCTTCTTAATATATTAAGTGCTTAAACCTATACAAAGATATAGTATATAATTCTACTTTACTGCACAGGCAACGAAGAGAGAATAAAATGTTAGTTTTACCACTTGACCTCTTATAGAATTTATCTGCTGTGCTAAGATAAATTAAGTGCTCTCCCTAATTCTCTCCAGTTTCTTTTCCTCTCCTTCCAATAGACTTTCATTGTAATTTTCATTATTGAATGATCTGTCTGAAAAGCAAAAAAACATTTGGTAGCCAATAGTGGGGGAATACTAGGAAAAGGAGAAAGTTCAGCTCAGAGCTGTATAGTACAAGGTAATTAAAGGGGCAAACAGATACCTCCTAGGGTGACACTAATATTTGTGCTCATGAAGGTCTTAAAATCAAGGCAACTACTGAAGATTTCCATACTACTCAGGACTATGGACTTGGGCAAGGGAGTTTTCAAGATAAGCATCTTATCTGCTAGTGCTAACCTATCCTTAGTATGTACTGAAAATAGTTTGGATTCCCTGTAGTAAAAAGCCACATGAGCATTAGATTTTGGAGGAAAAAAACTAAAGAAATATTCTCAAAAATTGGAATATTTTTAAGAACATACGTTTTTACTAGGCTTATAGATCTCAGCTCCACCACCCCTGCCCCATCACCACAACTATACATGCCTCTTTATTTTCAGGTAGCATTTATTAACATCTTGCATATATAGACTAGAAATATTCAAGATGCTTGAATGAACCTAATAATAAACTCTACCATAAAAATGCTTGAAGACATTTGTTGAGTTTTTTATGTACCAAGGACTTTCATAAGTGCCTTACATTGATGTCTTACAGAAATTATATATGGTCAGCCTTCCTATTACTGCTATTTTACAATGAGGACACCAAGGTCTCTGAACTATTTGAAGGTCAAGCAGTTGTTATGCGACAGAGTTAATTTTTGAATACAAAGCCCTTTCTCTTCACAAATGTCAACTGTAGAGACAAACTGCATCTTCTGGAATTAATCCACAGCCAGTCAGTTGATGTTTGTTTGTTTGTTTTTAATACAATATTTTTTTATTGTGATATTGAGGGGTACAGTTAAGGATTAGGTACCCAAATATGTCTCGTTTAGGTACCCTTGTTGATAAGAAGTGTTCCCCCATCCCCAGACAGGTATTTACTGCCATTAATCCCTTCTCCTACCCCCCCATAGTTTCCCACCACTGTCAGCCATTTTCTTGTGGTAGTACATTGGATGATCAAGATCTACTATATGAGTGAGAACATGTGATACTCAGTTTGTTGTTTCTGTGAGAGGTCACTCAGTATTATAGACTCTAGTTCCATCCAGGTTGCTGCAAAATTCATGATTTCATTCTTTTTTATGGCTGCGTAGTATTCCATTGTGTATATGTACCACATTTTTTAAATCCAGTCCTCTTTTGATGGACAGCAAG